>QLPG01050400.1:0-22288 GCA_003314385.1 Gomphus sp. MG54 | reverse complement strand
TTTCATACAATTGTTAATTATTCTTTTAGATAGTATTTCAGGTAGCTAACTACTTCTAATATGAGCTCTTTTCCAAGAGACTGAGATAGTATTTCAGTCTCTATACTTTAACAAGGCTGAGCGAGGGTAAGTGGAGAATGCAGGGTTGTGTCTGACACATAGACTGGTAGTTAGGTAGCCATGGTCATGCTCAACTGTGGCAGTATATAATTCACACTGTAGTTAGTTGTACCTCAGTGAATTGTCCATTCACTAAGGTACATACCATTTCTGTATACTGAGACATGCAGCAGCTTATACCATGTCTATAGCTCCTTTGTCTCTAGATATAGTAATAATACATGCTTAGTGAATTATCCATTCACTGAGCTCCTTCATCTCTAGCTACTGCATCTAATAACAACAAGACTGAACATCTAGAGTCTCACCTCATGTATCAGGGGTCTGGCCTATGGGCATCAGAGTCTGCATACCTTTGGGCCCAATCAAGGGATAAGGTATTCTGAAGAAGTAAGATATGTACAGAGGATATATAGGTTGTAGACTTACTAGCAAGGGATCCTAAGCTTTCCTCTTAGAATTTCCCCCTTGCTATATGAGGCTCTTTTATTATTATATATAGTATAGTATAATAACATTTAGGATTCCTCCCTTGCTAGTACTGTGTGACATCCCACAAGCACTATAACAGCTGCTCTTACAATAAATAGGAAATAGAAAAGTAGAGTAAACAGATTTATACTATAAACAAAAGTAGAGTATGTGATTCCAAGATAGAACAGGTGGAATAGGCAGAATAAGTACAAGGATGATTGTATGGCTGAAATGGATATAAAGTTAAATGGCCAAATAAGGTAAATAAGGACTATACTAAATTTTTATCATAGCTTTTTAGATTTTAAAATAGGAGGCTTAGTGCACTTGTTTTTATGGTATCATTTTTCTCCAAAGTCCAACATATTCTATAAGTGTCAAGCTTCAGTAATGCTGAAGATATGGGTGGAGAGTGGCCAAGTCCTGCAGGCCAAAAGTAGTGGCTTTGGCTTTAATATACTCATGTGTTGTGCCCTACTTTCCATACATGCCACTAATTTGAGACAGAGGGGGTACTCAGAGAGTGCCAAAGATGCTGGCCTGAGTAGAGGACTTTATAGAAGAAAGAGAAGGTAAGGGGCCTAAGCCTAGTTGATACCCAGAATGAGGAAGTATGTACATACATATCCTACTTATATAGGTTAAGAAGCGACATGTGGAATAAGAAATGTGGGACAATAAGGTATGCAGAGCATGTGGGGGTATTGTCCACAATGAGTAAAAATAGAATGGAGGAATGTAGATGGGGATAGAACAATGGAAATAGAATAATAGGGATGTGGTCAAGTATAAAACAACAGGGTTGTGGCCGAGGATAAAACAAGGGCAGGATGTCCTGAGATAGGGTGGGTCAAGGAATAAGGAATGGATGGGGTAGGATTAATAGATGGTAAATGAGACAGAGTGGATGAGGGATAGAGATGGGCAATATAGATGGTGGATGTGCTGAGCGACCAGCATACCAAATGACTTGTATGTGGCTTGAACACTTGTGCATGGACATACACTGACTGCTCAGTTGGCACTGCCAAATTACTGGAATCTCGGTAGGTATACTTGACAATAAAGAGCTTTGTGCTGAGTGTTCTCCCTTTTTCTATTCATAGCTGCTAATAAAGCTTTATCTTCATCAGTTCTCTTTGAAGAGTTTTTGCCATTATAATGAATATATTAAGCTATGTAATATTCATATTCCTTAAATACAAATGCAATAAGCTCATTGGGATTGAATGTCTTGATAGAGCTATATAATTTATTACTAACAAACAGATTTGATGCAAAGGTGGATAGCTCAATCTGAACATCTTAAACCTATAAACTGGATGTGAAGGTTAGCTTGTAAAAAACCCCTTTGTAGAATATTCTTTTACAATCAGGTCCTATTATTTTTGAATAATAGTTTAACCATGAACCCAGATAAGTGTAAAGTTGAGAACACAGTAAGTGAGCAATGCTCTTTGAGTTAAGGTTAGCTCTTTATTAGTTATAGGATGATTGTTAAGTGTCAGATGAGTCAAGGATCCATCAAAGTGCCTCCAAAGTCCTTTTGCTTCTATTATCTCCCAAAAGCATATTAAGAAGGCTGTCTAGTTAAATGGGCTAACAGGCTAGGCTGTAGCATGGGGTAATCAGAGTATCTCAGAGAGACCCATAAATGCTTTGGAAGAGGTAAAAGCACAGGCAAAGTAATAATGTTATAGACCTTCAGCTTTTGGAGGCTCACATTGGGGATCCATGGTCGCTATACTGTATATAAAAATTTTGGTCCCAAATTTGGCCACCCCTAAACAATGGATAAAAAAAAGGCTAAATCAACTCCTTTTCACAGTGCGAAGATGATTCTGTAAATAATAAAATATTTCCACGAGCCATTCTCTCGGAATCAAAAAGGCGGACTTTGGGTGTCCGCGACTGTTTAAGGAGCGGGGTCCAATAGCCTGTAAGATTGAAAAGACTAGTAATATGGTCTCAGTGTTGGAATGTAGGTGCCCAATGACTGTATTTCACCTAGTACTATGTTCTACCTTGTGCATGCCAGGGTCGTTATAGAGAGATCCGAAGGCGTCCTGGTGTTCATAAATTGGTGCATTGTTTCTGGTAGTGATTGGATTGGGCAGTTTGTACTGGGCAGTTTATCATATGATTTGGAAAAGGGCTGGATAAACTTTGATCTCTCAAACTCAGAGTCGAACGTACAAACTAGCATGGTTTCTATTACAACAGTAGGTCTCAAATTACAGTGTAAAGGTACATACATATCCAGGCATAACTATCTGGACCGGCATGGCAGAAGCATAGGGAGTGAAACGACGTCGGACCTCACGAAGCCTTACGCCACGTAGGCCACAACGGTTTGGAACAGGGAGTCAGCCACTCGTGAATTCTTCTGCCTACATTCTGCCCTCTTCGTCTTGACTTCATTCCTGGACTTCTTGCGATGTTCTCTAGCCTGTGGCTTCACCTTTCTAGATTCTTCTCTATTCTGCCGCCTGGCTCGGAATGCTATCTTCTGCTTTGCAAGGCTCTCAACAAGCACCACTTTGGCATTCCCCCTTGCCCTTTCAATTCCTGCTTCTACCATCTGCTTCACTGCATCGACATATCGTTCTCCCACGTCTCTCACTTTCCTGGCATTGTATCTTGCTCTGGCGTGTCTGTGTGATGCAACATGGTAGACTTTGCTAGCAAAATCTTGCATGCCTTGTTCGGCCTGTTTGGACAGCGCCTGCACGACTTCTCCTATTCCTTGGGAGGCAATTCCTTGAAGCTGCAGCAATGCACGCAACAGCACGTCAATCGCTTCTTGGAGTTCGCGGAGGTCGTGAGTCGCGGCATGGAATAACGGCGAAAGCGCATTTGACATCCGGGTGCTGACAGAATTCAAAGAACTTGGAAAGGGAACCGGAGAACCAGGGAATATTGCCCTAATTTTGCTATTGCCATTGCCGTTCGAAGTACTTGATGGAGCTGCTGAAAGGGGAGGAAAGCACTTCGAGCAGGGAGCATCGAGAGTCAATGGACGATCTGCAGCATCAACTAAAGCCACTTTGACACGAGAACGTCCATGGACTGCCCGTGGAGCTGTATCTCGATTTTCAATTTCTTTATCTGCGTCTGGTGTGGAGTGTCGCACTGTTGAAGGGCCAGCGACATTCTCAGGGGGAGAATCTGGGAGGAATACCGATAATGCGAGGGATCTGAGTGACGCTGGCATCAGAGCGCGCGAACGGGAGATAAACTCTGTGGACTCTGAAGAGGGTGGTGTGGCAGGAATGGAAGAAGGTGCCGGATGACTGATGTAGTTGGAAAACGGCCAGAGTCTTTGACTCTGATGGCTTGGGGTCGCCTGAGAGGAGGCAGGTGTATTTGAAAATGATCCTCGAAGTAGGACTGTGGATCCGAAAAGAAGCGCAACGATGAATGCAGAGATAATTCTGAGAAACTCAAGTCTTAGTTGAGACCAAAAAATTGAGACTTCACATACATATTTGGTTTGTGGACCGCTGAAAAACGGTGAGCTTCTATTGTTCCTATGGCGGTTTCTTCTGTCTCGGAGATATGCTCTGGTTTATCCACCCTCAAAGAAATTAACTCAGCGAGAGCAGTCGACAGCCGCTCAACGGGAAGTGTAATAAACTCGTCCACGCCCATCACGTCTCGGGTCCCTTCAAGTCTTTTGTCAAGAATATTCATTTCTAGACATTGCTGCAATGCAAATGATTTCCTTGACCCGTGATCTGGCGTAGCGACGTTGGGTACCGAATGGTCAAACAAGACGGAGGGAGAAAGGTCCAAAAGAGAAGAGGTAAAATCATCAGATACGGAAGGAAGGAGAAGGGGAAGATATAAAGTGTTCACGGGAAGACTAGGAATAGGTGGGGATGAAAGTGGAGGTTGGATAAAGACAAGAGCAATTGTGGGACAAGTGGTTGCATCGATTGCCATTGACTAAAGACGAGATAATGAGTCTATCAAAAGTCACGCCATAAAAATGCCTACCGAAGAACAACCAGAGGTGCGATCAGAAATAAGAATGTGATGAGTAAGGGAGACGTCTGGATGCGTGTCAGAGGTCCCTCGCTGCTGCACGTGGGCAGTGACATCGTATATACTTGTGGAATCATTTTCCTTCGGGATGTAAGGAGATCCTTTAAATACAAATGCCACCGCGTCCATTAATGTCGCAATGGTGATACTCTTCAAGTGAGGTAACGGCGAGTGTCCCAAAAGAACAACAGACAGTGCATAAGAGACAGGAGGGGAAGGTGTGAGTTCTAAAGAGGGACTTTGGTAGATCATCTTCGAATGAGTTTCATGTGAGACATCATCTTTGAGGATTGATAGTGAACCATCTGGAGGGAGAATTCCCGCAAAGCTTGAGGGAGAAGAAGAGAGCGTCTGTTTGTGACCAGAGCGATCGCTATCAGTTTCAGGGGCTGTCTCAGTTGAAAGTGACCGAGTCCTGTTAGGAATATGAGATGGTAAAATATTGTCCTCGGAGTTGGAGAGAGGATCGGGAAAGGCAAGGCGGAGAGCTTGCGAACCACGAATGCTCACATTCGGTGTCGTCGACAATTCTGAAATGGCGTTATCAGAGATTAAAGATGATCCTAAAGCATCTGCCACCCAATCCTCCAATGCTAGATCAGAAACCATTTCCTGGGGAGTTGGGGACTCTACGCGATGCGCAGTAGAGGGTGACTCGACAAAGGATATCTCTTCACTTATGTGAAGCTCGTTAGCCTCGGGTGTCAACCCCTCCCAGGCTTCACCAACTCTACTCCCATATATATCGATCATACCTCTCTCATCTTCAATATCACCAGAATCGCTAGTTGCTGAAGGAGATCGTCGACCACCACTAGCACTGCGGTTGCTAGAAAGATCGGTCCAGCCAGATTCCAAGTCGCTCAACGAGCCTGGATCTGAAGAAGTGTCGCTGATACCGGTCGGTGTGCTGGGACGCGAAGGAGGCATGCTGAAGCTCGTTAGAGTCCAAGAACAACGTGGGTCACCGAAAGGGGCGCAAATGTGGCACAGGTGGGCGTGAAGGGTTAGACGCCTACCAATTCAAAACATGTGACTGGTGCATCTGGCGCATGCATGACTCGTCACAAGAAGGCACAAAAAATGTACAATAAGGGAAAATCCTGAGGAATACCCAAAAACTCGACTGAATACAATTAGACTTTTCCGTTCTCAAGAAAACTAGTTGTCAATGGTTGATGCAAGGTAGTGAAACAAAATGAAAATTTAGCATTTTATTAGAGTTTATTCACAATGAAAATTCTAACAGAATAATCCTATCTTACCCCACAAATTTCTAATACAATGTCAATCAGGCTGAGATGAAGAAACACTATAAATTTACAAGGAAATCTTAGATAATACTCACGAGACTATATTGATAGAAGACAAAGAACAATTCTTCAAAGGTTACTTTAAGATTTCCTCAGAGGGGAGGAAAAAGAAAGAAATTAAAATAGAGAGGACAGAGGGTAAACAATGCATCAAATAAGATAAAGAAAGAATAAATAAATAAGACAAAAGGTAAACAAATATGAATAAAAGACACAAAGGGAAAGATGAAGACAAAGTAGTAATAATCAATCCCTTAATCTCTAACATATGTACATATATGTCTCAGTGAGGTTCAGAATGACTTTTTAACTCAGCTTATGTGCTGTACTCTCCAGAATTTTTTTTTTTCATTCTAGAATTGAGGTTATAAGAGCAAGTAAGACTCTAATCTCAGAAAAAAGAGACTATTGTAATATATTGTCAAAGTATGATTCATTGAGCCTCAGTTCACTCAGTCATACCAGCTGAATGTCTACTGTAAAATTCTGCATACAAGTGATCAAGTCAAAACACTCACAACTCACCCAGTATGTTGGTCTCAGCTTGGTACACTGACTACATCCATTTGGTTCATCATTAGGGAATGGCATGGGTCACCCATGGGTCAAATGTGGGTGACCTGCACCTAACCCATGGGGAACCCAAACCCATGGGTGGATGGTTGTTAGGTGCATGCCATACCCACATGTATATGGTGCATGCATGTATGGTATGTTTGTGTTGTTTGTGTGCATGTGCAGTGCATGCTGTTCTAATTAAGAAGTCAAGTAAT
This sequence comes from Gomphus sp. MG54, assembly GCA_003314385.1. NCBI lineage: Eukaryota > Fungi > Basidiomycota > Agaricomycetes > Gomphales > Gomphaceae > Gomphus > Gomphus sp. MG54. The sequence continues at coordinate 15,561 of QLPG01050400.1, read as the reverse complement.
AAAGTGATAGTCCATTGCACTTAAAGATTGTGTGCAAGGAAAAGAAAAAGAGTGAACTGAATTTTGAAGGATGCAATTATAAAGAATGAAAAACTTGTTATATACTCTTTCAACACTTTGCTTAGCTATTTATACAAAGGTACATAGGAGTAGAATGGTGATGGAGAAGTGGGAGAATAGTTCATCATGATCAAGTTATGAGAAATGATTAATAATTGGGGATGTGTGGAAAAAAGCAAGTGGAGCAAAGAAATACAGTGTTCTGTTTCTAGCCCATGTGCAAAGGTGTAAAAGGCAACAAATTCCCACAGTGATGTGTTCTTTCAACTGGGCCAAAAGGCCACTATTTAAACAGCAACTTGTTACATGTATTCACCAACCATTGCAATGGTATGTAACAAAAGGTCTGGGTTCACTGTCTGACTGGTCTCAACTCAATGTTGGAGTTAGATAGCTGGAGTAGCGATCCCTTAGCTCGATGTGGTAAAATAATATGTATGCACATGTTTGCATCTTGACTCAACTTGGTTTGGAACTATGCCTGACTTGTATGCACATAATATGCATGCATCTTGGGGATCTTGGCTCAACTTGTTAGATTGAAAATATTTACTTTGTTAGATCTAGTGGCAGTGACAGCAAGTAATAAATTGGATTTGCTTATGTGTGGTTTCAACACATGCAAGTCATAAATGTGTGCATGTGGCATATTTGTGTTATTTGTGTATGCATGCAGCATGTGCATTTCATATGCACACATGTGATACCACAGGTTAGGCCAGGTTGCATGTGCACTTGGCTTGACATGTACTCAAATCCAAGGACACCTGACCTGGTGACCTATGCAGGTAGGCATAACCCATGCTATTCCCTAATCATCATACTCCTTATTTCTTTTCATTTCATGTATCTTTTTTATGCATGGTCATATATGACCATTCTCCATGTCTTGTCTCTATGTCTCTTTATTTCACTTACATTTCTTATACTACTTTTTTGGAACCGTAAGCTGGTAACCTGAGAGCTGTGACAAAACTTTGGTGTGAAGAAAGTCTAATCAAGTTCTCTGACAAGAGGACAGCAAGTTAATGCCTGTCCAGGTTGATGTCCAAAAAGAATTGTTTAGAGGGAGCCTTGGCAGGTGACTTGTCAATTATATGTAGGAATAATAGTTTATGCTTGTGAACTATTACTCTACCCTTGCCTAGGATTATTTCCACAGATATTCTATAAAATCTAGTTTAGTTCTTTTATGATGCTTTTATGTGTTACGATAGTGAAAAAGACATATTCGTAATATATTGTAATCTCCCAATGGCGAAGTTATTGGTGAGGTTCGGAGTTGGGGTTTGGCTTCAATGTACTTGCGTTGCGCCCACTTGGATCGCACGGTCCCCAAATTTCGTAAATGCGAGGAAGACGGAAGTAACAGAGGATCTTAGTCAAAATCAAGATTGATTTTCTGACTGAGGACTGAACTAATAGTACAAGGCCTTTTATACTACTTTCTAATCTATTAGGAGTCGAGTAGATTCCTATAATAGAATGAGAAAGCCAAGGAACGTGAAAAGCGAAGAACAGAAATACTACGTCCCAATAATGATCTCCTCCGTGACATTGTTGAGTGACGTGTCACTCAGATTCCCAACGAAGTTACCCTAAGGACGTAATAGCAGATTCAGATATAAAGGAGTGAACGGAATTGCGAACAGATGAAAAGGAAATGAAACAAAATGAAAGATATTAAACGTAAATGAGTTCGGAATGGAAAAGCGAGCATATGGAATGTGACGTAAATGAGTGGAGTGATTTGACAGGAGCACGTGATGCCAAGACGGATACACGAGGTGCATATAATCCGTGGGCTGAGGGTGAAATGTTGAATAGCAAGCGAGGGCAGAGTTGGGCTGAGTGAGGCTGAAATGAATAATCGGCTTGCCGGCGTATGGTTCCTGACATTATGTACCTTTGATATTTTGGCCAAGAAACCTTCCACCATGTAGAAGGGTCGAGATTTATTCCATGAAAAAACCTCTATTGATAAGTCTTAGTAGTCGGTGACCTACTTAAGAGAGTGCTGGCAGCACTAGATAATCCAGCAGATTATAGGTGAAGATAAGATTGATTACTTTTATGCTACAGAACTAGTCTCTATATATACTAATTCTAAGCTGATTATGTAACTCCCAAATAAGGCAAGACCTTCTAGAAATTAGTGAGAAGCTTATGGAAAGGGATGGAAGGTCCTGGAATCCCCTGGAAGTCACAGTGTCACCCTTGTAGTCACTAATGACAAAAGAAAAGAAATGTTCCCACGGCTTGTAGTTTCGTGACTGGTCAGGTCACAAAATATTATTAGTATATGAGCCATGCTTCTGGGCTGACCTTTATGTAATAGCTATTATATAAGCCCAGGAATTTGTTGTACAAGTTGATTTGAGAACTTGACCCAGGAATTTGGTGCCATTTTCTGTGTATTAAGTAATAGACATCCAGTTATGGTTCCTTGTGGGTCCAAATAGAAACAGACGAAAAAGATATGTTTTTGAGGATTTTCCTTGGACTTGAGGGTTTGATATTTAAAAATTAATTACCCTGAGTAATTCACTCTTAAATGGCCAGCCAAAATTATTATATTTTTTTGGTAGTCAATTCAAGACTGGTTTGTTGAGTTATTTTCTGAGTGAGAGAGGTTTGGAATCCTTTATGCTGATCCTGGTCTGATGGCCCTTCATAACTACTAGAGAATTCCCCATTCCCCAACAGCCAGCATCATGAAGTTGGTACTTTTTCATTAGTACTCAGCCCATGCAACATCGGCATTTTTGGTGCTTGACATATATGTAATGAACGAGATGCCTGACAAGACCCCCCTTGAATATTATCTTTGAACAAATGACCCAGATCAGAATCAATCAGAACATTTTGCACAGCTACATGAGATTTCATTAAATCTTTATTGTAATAAATAACAGACTACATGAATCTCCAGAGCATAATTTCTTAATTGGGTTCTCCATTAAAATAGCCCATGCAGGTGTATTTTGTTGTCCTCCTGCATCTTGTTGGAGAACTTGACTTGCCTTGGTTCATACCAAAGTTTTGTCACAGCTTCTCAGGTTCCAAAACAAATACTCTATAACATTTTTCATAACTTGCCTAGATTCTAGTTGCTTGGCAATCCTTAGATACAATTGGCTCACCCACTAATCTTGTTCAGATCTCTATCCCCAACTGATTCTTTGGTACTACCTGATCCACAGTTCCCACTCAGTGACCCTCTAAAAAATCTGCTTATTGCACCAAAAGTTACATTGGTCAATGCCACAGCCCAGATGGCATATCAGGTTAGACCTGATCAGCAAGATCACCCTGGAACATCAGATGGTATCCATATTATTTATCATATCCTTGATCCTGCCAATTATGATTTCCCCAAGAAAGAACCTGATCTCAGATAGCAGCAGATCATGCCTGATCTGGTCACCACAGCTGATGGCATCATTCCAATGCCACATTGTTGACATTTAACCCGATAACATCAGTGCAATCCTTAGGCTGAACTCTGGACCAGAATCTGTCAAACCCTTGCCCCTGCACTTTAGACTTGATTTTAAAGGAAAAGTACTTAACCCAAGTATTCATTAAACAAAATAAGTGTCTCGCCTGATTAATTTATCTTGTTTAATGTTTTTGCACTCAGTCAGAACTTGACAGGTCTCAGGTATCATTGTGTGTGTTCTCACTTCAATGACCCTCTAGCCACTCACAATCACACTGGCATATGTCCTCATGCAAGACTGTGTGCCCCATCCATGGTCAATTTACAAAACGATCCACATGATGATGTGTGGTCAGGTTGGCCTTGACTACTATCCCCAACTCAGCCTTTCCAGTTATCCTTCCTAGCTGCACTCCCCTCCATGCCATACCAACAAAGGTTTACTACCATCGCCCACCGTTGAGTGAGTTCCCTCCTGACATGGTCCTTCTCCATGTAAGGCATGTATATTATGACCATCTATATGGGTGGATCAGTGGCACCATTTCTACTCACATTCTCTCTCACTGGTTAGGGATGAGTCTGGCATATATCTTACGGCGGCTGTGTCCCCCGTTGTGATCGCGGTCCTATTCGGTTAAACAGCTATATGTGCATCAAAGATGCACGAAAATAGCCCTTTAGGATACCAGAATAATTGGTTTTTCCCGAAAGCAAAAGGTGCACTGTTGGTAGGCAATAAGGTTCTGTCGTTACCCTCATCCCTCATCTTCGCACGCGGTGCTTGCCATCTCACACACTCTTGTCTTTCGACCTACCTCACGTAGTCAACGTCCGTCCCAAGCAGAAACTTTTGAACCGATAATCGATGTCGTCGCCTAGAATCGAATTTACCGTTGCTGAGAGCACCTTCAGTGAGATTCTTCACGATGAATCCAATATATCTGAGAGCCGAACTAATCGTATTTCTGTTGTAGATACGCAAGGTGGTGTGGTTTTTCAGGGTACTGTCAACCAGAATACCGTCAGTAAGTGCAGCGCCGCTTGATGACATTGCTTTCCATACTCAAGATAGTGCAGATGATCCGTTAGCGTCACTCAAACCCGCACAGCACGCATCCTATGACACACGGTATGGTGTCGAAGGTGACCAGCCGCGCGGATGCATGGAAGACACCCGTGTGCAGATATTGGCGGATCTAGAAGCCTGGGCACATGATCCTTCAACTCCAAACGTCTATTGGCTCAACGGCCAGCTCGGTACAGGGAAAACAAGTATCGCTCACACCCTCTGCAAACGTCTAGATGCGCAAGACAAGCTTGGGGGAAGCTTCTTCTGCTCTCGCTCAGGATTGACGGATGCACGTTGCATCATTCCTACAATCGCTAGCCAGCTTGCTCAATCAAATGCGAAAATACAATCTGCCATAGAAGAAGTTCTGAAGAGGAAGCCTAATGTAGCTGATCTCAATGATCTATCTGAGCAATTCCGGTCCCTGGTCGTCAATCCTGTCAAGATCGCTACTGAAAATGAAAAGGGGGTTTATTACATTATCGTTATAGATGCCTTGGACGAATGCTCAGCGGCAGGGATAGTAGAAATGTTGATCAGGTCTATCCTTGATGGCATGACCAACATACCACTCAAAGTCTTCATTACAAGCCGACCTGAGAGTTGGATTGAAAGGATTTTTGGCCCCTGTTCTGTTCATTCATTGGACATGCCAGTCTTCATAAGAACATCTCTCCAGGAAGCTACACAGGATATGGTACGGATTGATATTCGCACATACCTCCAAAAATCGTTGGCTGAAATTGCCGCAATGGAACCATTCTCGTCGGGCTTGCCTTCGTGGCCTCCAGCGGATGAGTTTAGAATTCTTCTCGATCTGTGTGCAGATCTGTTCATTTATGCTGCGACGGCCGTTCGTTATATTGGTGCGATAAATAAAGATAATAGGTTTCGGTTGACGGAGATCACCCGACTCGGTTCTCCTCTCTTGTCGCCGCCCCATACTATGCCGATTGACAAACTCTACCAGCACATTGTAGACTTGGCCTTTCCCCAGCCAGCCGGAAGCGGAAGCCCCAACGGACATGATGCACTAGCTGCGGTGATCTGCCTTCAAACACCACTGTCCATGGAACACATCGCATCGCTACTGGATCTAGAAAAACGTGAAATTCAATTTGCCTTGTTGCCATTACAATCCGTGATTCATATCACCGACAGTAGTCCGATCACCATCTTTCACACCTTGTTTGGAGAGTTCATTGTCAATCCGAAACGATGCTATAAACACATCGTTGATACCTCCCATACCCACCACAATCTGGCCATCAAGTGTCTCCAGAGCTTGAATACGACTCTCCAACATAATATCTGCAATTTACCTGATCCTGCCATGGTCGGACTAGCCCATCAAATCCCTGTTCCTAGCGTTATTCCTGAGACTCTCAGATACTCATGCTTGTACTGGGCCTCCCACCTTGTAAAGGCTCTAGCATCCCCATCTGCAGACATTCTACCGATACTCAGAGAACTTGGGACATTCGCGAATATACACTTATTGCACTGGCTTGAGTGCCTGAGTGCGCTTGGAGAGCTTGGATCTGGGCTGAGGTCTCTCAGCATGGTAAAAGAGATCAACTTGGTTAGTAATCGATATGGCAGAGGAGTTTAGCTCACCATTTCCCCAGAAATATTCCAAGATTGCTCCCCGCCACGGGTTGCTACTCGAGGATGCTCGTCGCTACCTGCAGATGGCGTTTGACGCGATGGAAGATCACTGCCTGAATACGTATGGCTCGGCCCTTGCATGGATCCCTAAACGAGCATTGATAAGACATCACTATCCGACATTGTTTGGTCACTTACCTAGAGTAGTGGTGGGTATCGCTGAGTCATGGGGATCGTTCGAGCATCTCATCACACACCCTTCACATGTCTCCTCGGTTGCATTCTCGTCTGAGGGGACACGTGCTGTGTCTGGGTGTGATGACTCTTCAGTTCGCATCTGGAATGCTACTACCGGGGAGATCGAGCGCATACTGGTGGGGCATTCAGATGGAGTGTCGTCCATTGCCTTCTCACCTAATGGGGCACAAATCGTATCGGGCTCGATAGACGCCTCAATTCGGATTTGGAATGCAAGAACAGGGGAGGTAGAGAATATCCTCCAAGGACATTCAGATGCAGTCAAAATGGTTGCCTTCTCTCCTGATGGAAAAAGTGTTGTCTCTTGCTCTGATGACATCACTGCTCGGGTATGGGACGTCACCACAGGGAAGACAAAACGCATACAAGAACTTGATTCAAACGTGCAGTGCGTTGCGTTCTCTCCTGACGGGAAACGTGTTGTGTCAGGGTTGGGTGACACCACTGTTTGCATTTGGGATGTCACAATGGGGACAGTAGAGCATATACTCAAAGGACATTCAGGTTTGGTGAACTCGGTTGCCTTCTCACGTGATGGGATGCGTATAGTGTCTGGCTCTGGCGACTTTTCAGTCCGCATTTGGAATACGGATAGCTGGAAATTAGAGCGCATACTAGAGGGACATTCACGAGTGACCTCTGTTGCATTCTCTCCCGATGTTACACGTGTCATATCTGGATCGTGGGATGCGTCAGTCCGTATTTGGCAGGTAGCTTCGGGGGAGACAGAGCGTGTGCTCAAGGGACATACGAGACCTGTGTCGTCTGTCGCATTCTCGCCAGACGGGAAATACGCCGCATCTGCGGCGAATGACAGCTCAGTCCGAATTTGGGATGTGACCAGCGACTCGGAGACACTTGGTCGGCCGCCCCTTTCACGTGACAGTGCAAGCGTAGTGTCTGGTTTGCGCGCGACGATGGCCCGTATTTGGAAGGCGATCAGGGGAAACAGAGACCAGACACTCCAGGGACATTCAGATATGCCGAATTCAGTTGCATTCTCCCCTGACGGCACACGAGTCGTGTCGGGGTCTTGGGACATGTCTGTCCGTGTCTGGAATGCCACCACTGGAGAGATAGAGCATGTACTCGAGGATCATTCGCATTGGGTGAACTTCTTTCCTGCCCCCTTTATTAGGGCTAAATCACTGGCTAAATCACGTTCCATCGATTCAGCCCCAGTCTGGAAGACAGCTATGGTGAACTCCGTTGCTTTCTCCCCCAATGGGAAATACATCGTGTCCCTATCATCCGACAATTCAGTCATTCTCTGGAAGACAGCTACTGGAAAGATAAAGCGTAGACTGAAGGGAAATTCAGGTTCGGTGATGATGTCTGTTTCATTCTCGCCTGATGGGAGACGTACAGCGTCGGGCTGTTACGATGGCTCTGTCCGGATATGGAATGCATTTCAAGAGAACATAGAACATGTACTCGCTGGCAATTCAGGACCGGTGGGCTCCGTTGCCTTCTCTTACGATGGATTGCGTCTTGTGTCTGGCTCGTGGGGCGACTCAATCCAGATATGGAATACAACCACCGGAGCGATAGAGCATACTTTGATGAAGGGACACACAAGCTTGGTGAGCTCCGTTGCATTTTCATCTGATGGCACACACGTCGTGTCTGGCTCGTGGGACGGCTCAGTCCGTATATGGGACACTACCGGTGGTGATTCAACACTACTACCGGAACGTGAGGCCTTCCTATTCCCAGATGGAAGCAGAGCCGTTCATGTCCTCCCTGGCCACTTTCATTTCTTTCCTCTTGGGGAGCCGCAGAGTTTCATCTCACCCAGTAAGGACTGGATTCTCACTGGCTCACCACTGCAATCTTGCTGGATTCCTGCTGATTTCCGCCATTTCCGTACACATGCCTTCTCCAAGTCCAAAGTATGCTTTGGATATGTTTCAGGTCGCATTATCATAGTTGATCTCATGCCTATGCATCAGTAGCATACCTAGGGATTGGGTCATAGAGGTTTACTCAAGATTTACAGCAATACAAGTTTCTTCTTTTTTAATTGCTGCCTTATACTCTTTCAATGCTTGCAATTGACCAAATTATAACACAGCTGTAGTTATTAAACCCAAAGGGTTGTTCTTTCATATGATTAATGCTGCTATGTTTGCTGCTACATTTAGTGATTGGCACAGGTATTGGAAACCCACGTGGGTAGCAGGTACAGGTAGCATGGGTAAGGGTCAGGGTCAGGATTTCCAACCTGGCCCAAACCCATACCCACAGGCAGGTATGTTTATATAACCATACCCACGCTGCCGTCGTCTTCATCAATGTTGGAACCACTGCCAAGCACTTTGCCTTTACTTTGCAATTTGGCCCAATCTGGACCAGAGCAGGACTTTACTTGGTTGTTAGCAATGCTGCCCATGCCACCATAGCCCCATTCGACAAATTTGGGCTCATACAAGTCGGGCTTGCCATTCTGAGAGGCAGACAAATGGCAACCATAGACTCCACTGTTGAGCATGCGCTGGCCATCCTTGCAACCCTTGTTGGAAAGACCGTCAGACATGACTGGTGCTAGAGGAACGCTATGTTGATATACCCAGAAGCACTCAGCTTCCTTTGAGGAGATGACATGGCTGCCGGTGCTCATGCAGCAGGCCAGAGGTACACTAGCCTTGCGTGGAGAGCATCCAGGAGGCGAACTGTAAGTCCAGGAGCCAAACACGTTACATCGACAGCTGACACAGCAATGGCAATTGCGCAGACTGGTGCATGGGGCACAGACACAGCGGTGTGCTCATGCATTTGTGCCAAGCTGTATGACGGGCTGGAGGTCGCCATGGAGGGCATCCAGGATGCGAAATGTAAGTCCAGAGCCAAATTTGCTGGTGGTTCTTAATGACATATCTCAGCCGGCCAACCTCCCACATGAGACGCTCATGTGCGTTGCATCGACAGCTGACGCCGCAAAAGCAATTGTGCAGACTGGTGTGTGGGGCATGGATGCAGCGGTGTGCTCATCTCCCTGGTTGTCAATCCTGTCAAGCCTGCTACTGAAAACGTGTATGGCACATACGGTGCGTATGACGCATATGACACATACAATGCATACAGCATGTATGGTGTATATGGCATGTATGATGCATATGGCGCATACAGTGTGTACAACACATATGGTGCATACGGCGTGTACAACGCATATGACGCATATGGTGCATATGGCACATACAATGCATACAATATGTATGGCACATATGGTGCGTACGATGCATACGACATGTATGGCATGCCGGTTCATACTCCAGGCATTGCTAGAACTCTGCTGAACATATGAGGTTTTCCCTGTCGGTGACTCAAGCACCTCGGAGAACCTTGGGCCGAAACCTATAGGTGGCCACAGTTCTAGTGACAAACATGCACTTTTGGTAAGTAGCGACAGGGTTTCAAACCTGGTTACTCTACTTATCCCTCTTCCCTCTGATAGGACACATATGTCTGCATGCCTCATAGGTTGCTTTACAGTCAGCTTTTTTTTTTTCCTTTGTTCGCTTGGTTTGTCTATTGTTTTCTGCTCACTTGCATTATTCACTTGCATTGATTAGTATGTATCTTATGGGCAAGTACTTCTTGACACTATATACCCCCATAATCGAATCGAACCAAACCACAGATATATAAATCCTGTCCCTCTGACCTCACTTCTTCGCTCACCCCCTGGCATGTCATGTCATGCCATCACATGGCTTGCCACAATGTCTGGTATCTAGATACTGGTGCCTCTCATCCCCTCAGTCAGCACACTCATGGACAGTGCAGGGCTGGAGTTGATTGGTGTTCTTAGAGGGATTCTTCTAGAATTGGTGGAATGCTGAGCACACACTCTATACGCCATCTGTAGATACACCCCAATACCATTCTGACTTTTTGGCTTTGGGTTGAGCACTTTTTTGTGCACTATTTCAGGTAATGTCCTGAGGTTGAAGGCAGTTGTAGCGTTGTCTGCTGAACCCATGGGTAAGAACAATACCCATTGTGGGTTACGGGTAAAAGCAATACCCATTAAACCCACAGGTATCCATACCCATACCTGCAATAACCTGCTACCCATTACTAAGGGTATGGGTATTTGTCAAGCTTTGGGTACTGAAGGACTTCGGTACTGCCAAGGGTTGTCGGGCGGACAATGGCCAAGTCCTGCAGGCCAAGAGTACTGGCGTTGGCTTCAATGTACTCGTGTGTTGTGCTCTACTTGCCATGCGTGCCACCAATTTGCAACAGACAGGTACTCGGGAGGATGCTGGTGATACCAGCCCGAGTTGAAAACTTTACAGAGGGGAAGAAGGTAGAAGGGCCTAAGCCTAGTCGATACCCAGAATGAGGAAATATGTACATGCATGTCCTACTTATATAGGTTAAGAAGCGACATGTGGAATAAGGAATGTGGAACAACAAGGTATGCAGAGCATACGGTTATTGTCCACAACGAGTAAAATTAGAATGAAGGAATGTAAACAAGCATAGAACAATAAAGGATAGGATAATAGAAATGTGGCCAAGGGTAGAACAATAGGAAGTGCCCGATTATAAAATAAGGGCTGTAATCGAGGATAATACAAGGGCAGGAAGTCCCGAGGTGAGGCAGATTGACGGGTGAGGATAGGGAGTGTGGAGGGTAGATGTACCAAGCTGAGGCTGGTGTACCCAGTGTTATGCATGTAGTGTAGGCACTTGGTCATGGATATGGAATGATTGCTCGGTCGGCATTGCTGAGTGGACGGTTCTCAGTACATGTACTTGATAGTATTCTCGGGTATGGGTACGGGTAGGCACAAAATACCTGGGGGTTATCTGTGCCAATCACCGAGCTGAGGCCGGCGTACCAAGTATTATGCATATGGCATGGGCACTTGGTTGTAGATATAGAATGATTGCTTGGTCGGCATTGCCGAAGAGGAGACCCAGGCTGAGGCTTGATGGAGAAAAACAGGAGGAAGCTGAGGAAAAACAGAAGGAGGATGAGGAGGCCATACAAGAGGCAACCGAAGGGAGGGAAGTGGAGGTGGCTGTGGATAAGGTGGCCGAGAAGGATGCCGTGAAGCAAGCGGTCATCCCCAGCACAAAGGACACTGCTGGAGACCCAAAGGGGGCTATCGTAGCCACTCAGGCAACCAACATTGCACTGGTGAGCCAGGAGGCTTGTAACACAACTGCCAAGATGGCGAAGTCGGCTGGGGTGGGAAACCCTGAGCAGTCGGAACGGAGTGCACTCAGGGTAAAGGGGTACTGGATGCGATGATGAGGGTCCAAGGTGGGCCACTGATGAGTGGTCTCTGACCCTCCATCCTCCTTGCAAGGAGTGCAAGAAGTGGGGGCAAGAGTGCAGTGTCTCGGGACCGGGGGCTGCCTGTCAAACATGCAAATGGTGCAAGGTATGGTGCAACTTAGCCATCCCACAGGTGTCCAGGGCCAAAAGTCAGCCCATTATTCAGGATTCTAACCAAGAGTCAGCGGTAGAGAGCGAAGAGGGTTCTGAGGGAGACGAGGACGAAGAGGAGGTGGTGGAACCACCAAAGAAAAGGCCAAAGTGGGCCTGAAACATATAACGGAGCAGGAGGACCCCAGTGGTGGAGGTTCCATGGGTTGAATCGTCGATTGGGCGGAGGATGGTAGAGCTCTTAGAGGAGCTCCTCAGGAGTAACCACCGGTTGGAGAGGGCATTGTTCCTTATCGTAGATTCTGGAGATTTGGAGAAGCCGAAAGATAGTCAGGAAGTGGATGATGAGGGGGAAAAGGCTGGAGAAGATAAAGGCAAACAGAAGGAGAGGGGTGATGATGATATGGGTGGCAATGAAGATGAGACTTTGAAATAGTTGATAAAATTTATATATATATTTGATGAGTGTAAAATGAAATAAAGGAAGGAAGAGCAAGTTGAATGTGCCGAGGTGTTTGGTAGGCTCGGGAGATGGGGAGTGGGGAGACAGAATGGAGGGGGTTTTGCAGGAAAGGATGTCTTCGGGAGGGGAGGTTGTGCAGTTGAAGGGTTTCTAGCTGGTTGCCACCCCCCCCCCTTTTAGGTAGACATCCCACCATCTACTAAAGGTGTCAGCCTCTAGCCAAGAAGAAAGAAGAAGGGTCATAAAGGCATATGATGTGCATATACGGAGTGAATGAATGGAAATGGATGGGGACGGATGGAAAAGACCTTGGCCAAACGTGCCGAATGACAACTTTGACCGAGAGGTCCCAGCCAAAAACTTGCCAGCTGTTCTGGTATACAAGCATGCACAAGGCAGTTGCATTGACTAGCGCTATTGGCGAAGCTTCCAGCAACAGAACAGGATCCTGGGTGAGGCTTTTGGAACAGTGGCAAATGCCGCCTGGACCAAGGCCATCAGGATGCACCTAAAAATGTTAGTAGCTTGATGGATTATAATACTGCCCAATACCCTGTTAATCAACAGATTATAGTGGGTGAGTGAGTTGTGCCCAAATATTGCTGACCGACGGATCTAGTGACATGACAGACGGATGGGTGGACTGAATTTGTCCGGATGGAAGATCTAGTGACATGTCCATGTGTTCAGTAATAACCAAATTTCTTGTAGTACTGGATCAGAAAATTTCAAACGAAAATGAAGTAAAAGGGTAGTTGTGAACAATTGCTGATTCTATCAGGCATGTAAGATGGTTTGCTGAGAATGTTTGGTACCCAAGTCAGATGACGGGACAAAATTAAAATGAGGAGGAGAGGAAGATGTAGCAGCATTGATCTTAGCCTCACTACTGGCATCTGCCAAGTCAATGCAATTCTTGGTGTGCTCAGAGGCCAGTCAGATGGTGACCTAGTCCTTGGTTGCTGATGCTGAATTTTCAACTTTAGCATCCAGAATACCAGTTGCCTGGGGGATAGGGTCAGGAGTAGTAGTTGCATGGGTTTTGGTTGCTTTAGGGCACCCGGCAATTTTGTGATTTTTTGCGGCACAAAAAAGACACAGGTTGTTGATTATGCGTCTCTGTCATTTGATTGGGAGGAGCTTGCCATCCTTGCTGAGGATTTTGGTGTACTCGGGTCGATTTGGCTAGAATTCTTTACTGCTCTCATTTTTTGACATGTTTGTGTCGCTGCTATTATTTCATGAGGTCATAATCGTAAGCAAGGCATGGGAAGTAGTGTGATTCTGGGTATACTGTCAAGCTTTGGGTACTGACGGACTTCAATACTGCCGAGGGTTGTTGGGTAGACAATGGCCAAGTCCTGCAGGCCAAGAGTAGTGGCATTGGCTTCAATGTACTCGTGCATTGTGCCCTACTTGCCATGCATGCCACTGATTTGCAATAGACAGGTACTCGGGAGGATGCTAGTGATGCCAGCCCGAGTCGAGGACTTTACAGAGGGGAAGAAGGTAGAAGGGCCTAAGCCTAGTCGATACCCAGAATGAGGAAATATGTACATGCATGTCCTACTTATATAGGTTAAGAAGTGACATGTGGAATAAGGAATGTGGAACAACAAGGTATACAGAGCATGCAGTTATTGTCCACAACGAGTAAAATTAGAATGAAGGAATGTAAACAGGCATAGAACAATAAAGGATAGGATAATAGGAACCTGGCCAAGGGTAGAACAATAGGAAGTGCCCGATTATAAAATAAGGGCTGTAACCAAGGATAACACAAGGGCAGGAAGTCCCGAGGTGAGGTGGATTGAAGGGTGAGGACAGGAGTGTAGAGGGTGGATGTACCAAGCTGAGGCTGGTGTACCCAGTGTTATGCATGTGGTGTAGGCACTTGGTCATGGATATGGAATGATTGCTCGGTCGGCATTGCTGAGTGGACGGTTCTCGGTACATGTACTTGATAGTATTCTTGGGTATGGGTACGGGTAGGCACAAAATACCTGGGGGTTACCTGTGCCAATCACTAGCTACATTTCCCAATCTTGTAACTGAAAAGGTGGTATTCTTAGGTACAGCAGGCTTAATAGAGGTATCAACCTACCACATCTCACACATGTCTTTCATTGTGCTGATCAATTCCTACTCAACTCTCATGATGCCTGCTTGTTAAGTCTCGGTAATGCTGATAGTGTGGATGGGAGTCGGCCAAGTCCTGCAGACCAATCAAGGTGGCTAGGCTTCAACGTACTCGTGCATTGCACCCTGCTATTCTATACAGGCTACTAATTTGGACAGAAGAAGGACCTGGAAGGGTGCCAAGAGTATCAGCCCAAGTAAAGGACCTCAGACAGAAAGAAGGAGGACTAGAGGATGTGAACCAAGTTGATATTCAGAGTAAGGAACTATATACATACATTTGTTACTTATATAGGTTAAGAAGCAAGATGAGGAACAGGGTTGCATAAGGAATGGAGAACAATAAGGTATGAAGAATCATGTGGAGGTATTGTCCACAGTGATCAAGAATAGAATAAGAAATGTAAGCAAGAATAGAATAATGAAATATGGCTGAGAATAAAATAATGAGAGAGTGGGTGAGAATAGAACAATAGAAAATGGCGGAAGATAAAACAATAAGGCTGTGACCAAATAATAAGTGAATAATAAATGGCCCAAAAGGAAACAGGTAAGGGAAGGGATGGAGGATGAGAGGATAGTAAAGGATAGAGGGGATGGGGTGAGAGGAATGAACCAGATGATGTACCGAATCTACCGAGCTGAGACCATGTACTAGTGAGGAACCACTTGTCACTGGCATGTGGGCTTAATCGATAAGGGTCGGTTGGTATTGCCGAGTGAACCAGAGCTTGGTATCATGGACTTGACACTGCTGCTATATTACAAGTGACACCCGAGATGGTCACATGATTGTGATTATGTTGTCTTAATATTTAACATTTTGGATTGGTTAGGAAATCAATATTTTGGTAACAATCCTTCAGGATTCCTACAAGGTATTGGCCTACTGTGTTGATAGCCAGGATTAGCTTTAACTATTATAAACAGTTTGGAACATTCCAGTTTGAATATCTACCTTTGTTAAGAACTAAAAGGGGACATAGTTGTAATATCTTCTAATGTTGAAACAATAGCAAGGTTTGTAGTAGGGCTTGGCTTCAACTTATGTATTATGCCATCCAGACCTTAAAATCTCTATTTTCATAATGCCAAGGACTGTAACACTGAGGTGG
>QLPG01050379.1:0-13073 GCA_003314385.1 Gomphus sp. MG54 | reverse complement strand
CGTGGTAGACATAGGAAACCCAAAGATATACTCTTCGAACCCGTGGTCACATGAATGACGCTTACATAGAAGCCCGGCTACATACCTTAATACAGTGTTATCTAATAAAAACAAAAACCCGGGATGCAACCGAAACATCATGTCCATCCACTTTCTTCAAAGCTAGCAGGCATATACAACCGAACCATCCTCGTGATTCAAGCTTCACGAGGGCAGCTGATCTTCAAGATAGGCAAGCGTGGAATGCTGATGCTACCACACCTGGAAGCCTATAAGTTTGGAATCTGCCCTCTGTGACTTGTACTTTGCCTCAACTTTGAGCACCGGAGCCAATAGGAATGAACAACTGTTCTATTGAACTTCCGGCGAGCATAAGAATAACATCATGATACTCGATGCCTGATAGCAGTATTCCCCAAGTCACAAACTTAGGGAGGGTATGCACCGACACGAACATTATATTCTATTGTTGACAAGTAACAACTTACAATCACTCTATACTTCCCTACATTCTCCGCCATCACCAAATATCATCGAGACTCGAGCTGCGAGATATGCCCACCATAAAAGTGAACGTGAACCTGTATCGGACGATTATAAGTGAACTTCAAGGCGAAAATGATAAGGCATGACAGGAAGGATCAGTTGGCTGTTCTTAGTGTTTGGGAATTGTTTCGTCAACACCCAAAGGCTCCGAGTGAAATGATGACAAAGTATCTCATCAAGGAAGCGTAACAACGTCAACAACACTCACAATGGCCAGGAGTAACATATGGTCAATTATAGTACCTGCCTTCATCTGAGGATCCAAGTCAGTTTCGTTTGAAAATGAATCACAAACAAAGTAAAAAGAATAAGTTCAGAGATGCACGAAATGAGTTTGGCTTGTGCAATGCCTCTCGTCAAAGTCCACGACTACGACTGGGGCGGCATACAATAATCATCATACTTGAAGATACGAAACTCATACTCACCCTACGTATCCAGACTCGCAAGGGCGATGAAGTGAGGGTCAAAAATACGTCGCAATTGCATAATTAGTCTTTATAGTTGGCGAGTAGTGATCCGTGCGCACGAAAAAAAAACTTTGTGCATGTAGTTCTAACTCCGAAGGGAACGTAAAAATGGGTACGTAAGTCGTACAAACAAGAACAAACTGATATGAAAACGAAAGACAGCGATGACGGGCAAGTGAGAGTCGTATATGAAAAAAAGAAAAAAAAAAGTGGAGTAGAAAGTACCCTAAAAGACTTCCGTAGAATGGGGACAGTCAGCCGCGACATGTCTATTAAGATGATCATGAAACGATCAATTAATCGAACAAATAATAGGGGCACTTACCCGTGAGATTCACAGTCCACACAAAATGGATCCGTCGATTCCGAGTGTATATAGCTACGTTCTGTGCGCGACGACCCCCCAAGACTAGAAGTATCGTCGTTGAGAAGGTGGCAGGAGAAGATGTCATGTCCAGGCTGTTCACATATTTCGCACACCTTGCCTTCAGAGGCGAGTTCCGGGCGACTGCTAGTATCACTACTGCCTGACGGCGGCGCGAGCGAAAGGGAGGACTCTCCGCTTGCCTTGGTCAACTTTCGTTGGCTGGCACGAGCAAGCTTATCCTTGTAGCGCTCCAGTTCCCGTTCCAGATCGTCCTGAAAGTGAAACCGATCAGTGTTACCATCCTGGTATGTACCAAACCGGCACCAACCTCTCTGTAAATCTATTCAAACAAAGAGAGTTCTCAATGAATGGGAAAAGGCGCCGTGTATGAGGGTAACAGACCTTTGCCTCCACGAGACTCTCCAACTCGCTAACCTCTTTGTTGAGCTAGAGGACAAGAAGATGTGAATATTGCCAAGTATTGTAAGGTAGCAGCATCTTACATCACGAATCGTTTGGGCGTGTTTCTGCTCCGCCTCAAGCGACTTCTGGCGAAGTTGGCCGAGTTCCAACTGTAGAAAGGAATTAAAAGTGGTATCTGAATTTACGAGCGTGTGGAAAGAATATACCTCATACTTGGCTTTCGCCTCCCGTAAAGCCCTTTGGCCGTCTCCAGAAGAGTCGGCACCTGTGGTTTCCCCATCAAGCTGTTTCAACTCTTCATTAACGCTGCTCTCAAGCATCCGCATGGCTTCGCGCAGTTCGTCGCATTCTTCTTGTAATAATTTCTTGTCAGATTCGACGAGTTTAATCCGAGAAGTGAATTCCAAGTTCTCTTTGTTGAGTTCTTGAATGATATGTCTGTATTAAAATTAATGAAGAGCCCTTCCATGACAAACACATGAATGTCATACTTGAGACCTGCGATCTCCTCCCCAGGGTGTTCATGCCTCGAGCGAGATGCAGTTGAGATGACGGAATCACGGTGCATTGCAGGACTGAGGGGTTGGTCTCGGTTCGCAATTTTCCGGAGCTGCTCTAACTCTGAGGTACGAGCGTCGAGATCTTGTTTCAGACTGGCTACCGTTTTTCGCTCAACAGTCAGCTTCGCGCTCTTGTCTTGCGCGGTGCGCTCTAACTGTGAAAACCAATGTTTTCTGTAAGAAATATCCGCAGAGGACAAACTCTCTCACTTCTGCTTTGTCACTCTCCAACGTCTGCACGATAGTTTGCAAGCTGTCTACCTGTCGTTTTGCGACATCGGCTTCCTGTTTGGCGGTCTCGCTCTGCTCCAGGGCCTCACGTCTCGCAGTCCGGGTAGATTCCAAAAGTTCTTTCAACTGAGTGATCTCGTCATTGAACCGAGCCCTTTCCGCTCCACGTCTGGCTGCTTCATCTTCGGCCTTTATCCCGTTCTCAGCCTCGGCACCTGCATGTAGACCTTCTAAGTGCTGAAATCACCAGAATCAGTACAACCCGAATAGAAGAAGAGGTATTTGTTCTTACAGCCAAGTCAGCTCGGAGGCCCTCGATTTCAGCTCGAGCATTTTCCAAAGCAACAGAATTCTCTCTTAAAGCTTCCTCCAGCTCTTCCAAACGCGCCTTACTAGCAACTTCCAGTCGTTTCCGAAGGTCTACATCAGCGCGAGCCTCTGATAGCTCCTTTCTTAACGCGCCATCATTCTCTTTGTACTTGGCTATCCGCGTACGCATCGCCTGTTCTTCTCTGTCCGCCGCCTCGCGGGCCGCATCGAGCTGGCTCTCCAGCTGACTCACTTTACGCTCAAAGTGTACAACCTGCTCCTTGAGCGTTTCGTTGTCGATCTGCGTGGCCTCCGATACATGGCGTGATATCGTGGCCGGAGAAACTGACCGTTTCTGCTTACGGAGCTTATCCTCCAATTCATGGACAAGGTCTTCCAGCTCCCATCTCTTCGTGTCAGCTTCGCTGAGTTTCTCTTCGTATAGGGCAATAGTTTCCTGATACAAAAGAATGTCAGAGTTGAGAAATGTTATTCCCAGGGTATGAGATGCTCCACCTGTCCCGCTTGTCTCAGCTCGTCAATCTGTGAACCAAGCTCTCGTCTCTCATCCTCCAGTTCCGTAATTGCCCTCAGGACTTTCGCGTTGAGAAGTTCAATCTCTTTGTCCTTTGCACCTATAATGGCTTCAGTTTCCTCCTTCTTTCCAGCCCGTACCTCCTCAACCGCGGCCTTCAGGCTCCCCACAAGCGTCTCAGAGTCTTCCAGTTTCCCTGTCAGTTCACGGACACGCGCTTCGCCTTCCACACGAGCTTTGTCAACCTCCTCCTCCTTCCCCTTCACTGAACGTTCGAGTGCGTCGATCCGAGACTCACGTTCCTTGACTGCACGCTCGTGAAAACGAACTTGCGATTCAATCTC
Source organism: Gomphus sp. MG54 (assembly GCA_003314385.1). Lineage (NCBI taxonomy): Eukaryota > Fungi > Basidiomycota > Agaricomycetes > Gomphales > Gomphaceae > Gomphus > Gomphus sp. MG54. The sequence continues at coordinate 9,288 of QLPG01050379.1, read as the reverse complement.
TGAAACACGCGTGAGTGCTGCCGTGGCACGGGCCTTTTCTGCTTCGAGCGCCCCGTTGTCGACAAGTGGAGGTTGCAAGTCGCTAGGACTCGTAGACGATGGTGCCGGGGAAGATGTGCCATTGAGGGACTTTCCATTCATGAGATTCGCGATACGATCTTGTAACTGCTTGTTCCGCGCCTCAAGTTCAAGCATTTGTTCACTCTTTTCATCTCTATCTCCCACGCTGACGGAGAAGTCAGATCCTGTGGGAGTAGTAAGTCTACGTGATGGACTGCTTGGTGTGGCCAACCTTCGGGACGGGCTAGAACTTGAAGGGAGAGGAAGTTTCATAGAAGGGGAGCTGGCGAGAAGTCGTTTAGAAGGAGAGACAGGTGATGAGGGAGGCGGCATGTCTGTTCTACGCGCAGACCGTGGCGTTCCCGCTCCAAAACCAAATCCCCCAGTTGATTGGCGTCCTTTGATTCCACCAGGTGTTTGAATTCCGATGCCCGATGTGCGACCGGATGGGGGAGGCTTTGGGGTAGCAAATGGCGACAGTGGAGGTGCACTCACTCGTGTTGGGCTTGATTGGGGTGGTTCTGTCCTATCCCCCAAACCACTCTTAGCATTCTGCAGTTGCTGAGCGGTCATTCCGACGTATCGACTGGCCCGAGAACCTGCAGTGAAGTTTTGCTCTACAGCGGTTGATTTACGAGGTTTTGCAGCAGGGGTCGCTCCAGCTGGAGCTATCGACGGACGTGAACGTACACCGGGTGTGGCGAAAGAGGCTGTGGTATGTCCAGAGGGGCGTGCAGGAGTCACCCGTCCTGTTCCAATAGCAGGTGTGCCTCGACCACTGGCTGAGAATGCAGGGGTAGCGCGACCAGTGGACACTGCCGGCGTCGCTCGTCCACTGACAGAAGGTGTTCTACGTCCGCTTACCAGTGGGAGTGACGGTGTTGCTCGACCACGAGAAGATGTGACGGAAGAAGGGCGAAAAATAGGGGCAGAAAGCTTTGCAGACGCGACAAAGACACCACATTTAGGGGCGCACGAGAAATACGAAACGCTGTAGACGTGTAAACAAGGATTCTTCAAAGATAGAATATAAAAATTATACCCGTCCACAGTGCCATCGTTTTTGCCCCGACCTACAAATCCGGGTGCGAGTTCGACGCCTGCCCATACGCCGGGCTTCCCCTGAATGGGGCCCATAAATCGCAAAGTACCCTCCATACCGAGACTTTCTATCCGTACAGCGTCTCCCGGTTCAAAGACACGCTCTTTCCCATTGCTTTTGCCCCGTGCTTCTGCCTGTCGGCTCTCGGGTCGAGATGACGTACTTGTAGATGTAGATGCACGCGGAGTGTATGTAAATGCTCCTGTACGCGCACTAGATGTCGGTGTTTTGGGTAAAGGAGCTCGTGGTGGCGCAGAGGAGGTGGAAGAAGAGGCCGAGGCTGTACGAACAGTCGTATTAACATTAGCGGGCCGAGCTACAGACTTGCGACCTGACTGCCCCGTCGGAAGATTTCCTGACGATTGCGAGGTTGGAGAAGACTGTGGTGAGAGAGACTGATCGCTCGGTCTTGAAGTTGCTCGATGCTGTCTTGGATCGTTTGCGCGTATGGCGTCGGACAGCGCCCGAGACATACCTGGACTATCTTCCAGTGGCGTGGTAGGTACCGGATTGATTGTCGAGCTTGCACGCGAGCGACCAGGGGTAGGTATACCAGAACCAGCTCCAGCTGATCGGGCAGGGGTGGGGATGCGGCCACGGCTGGAGCTTGACGAAGTGGGAGTATACATGTGAGCCATTCGTCTTAAAGACCACAGGTACCACGAAAGGGGTATGTCGTGTTGAAATTCGCGATATCGATGCCCTGGATTCGCGCGTCGTCGTCGAGGACGACGACGTAGTAAATTTGTTCAGTTTTAGGAAGGTTCAGCCTGGGGCAACGCGCCTTGAACTTCCGCGGCATTTAGCGGCTTCCATAATGGCAACTCTTCTAATAACGATCCGCCTACACTCTCGGTCATTGACGACAAGAACACTGGTAAACATTAGGAACAGAAGGGTCCCCGCAGCCTCGTGGTTTTCTACATTACAACAGTACAAGTTATCTTAAGTACCCTGCGTTCTGTCATCCCGTGTCAACCGCGTTTACTTGGCGCGGTTACCTCCTCTTCGGGTATTCTTTCTCTTTATACTGCTCTGCCAGGATCCTGAAGAATTATCAATCCACCGATAATCGTCTTAGTCACTTCAAGGACGTACCCTTCACCTGCAATGAGGGACATCAAGCCAACCGCCACGGCAGACACAGTCTTTCTATCCCAGTGCGGCTGATCCCAGTTGTCATATGCCACATAGGACACGCCCCCAATGATACCCAAGTTTACTGACCTATAATTAGCATTCAGACGACATAACGGTGCCACATTACACACCAATGCCTAGTAAGCCTCCGAACACCTTGGGTCTGAGTACAATCTCCTTAGTGTGTTTGTACAGCGCAGCACCCTCTTCACGCGCCCTGCGTTCTTCTTCCCTCCCTTGAGCCGTGTTGCGATATGCCTCAGCAAGAACGCCTTCTGCACCAAGGATGACGAGAGCGCCTACAGCTGAACCGCCCAAGATTCTACCGTCGGTGCGAAGCTGTGGCTGCGTGTATAACTGATAGGACAGTGTTCCAAGAAGACCGATGTTGACTGCATGTCATATATCACCTGGCTGTTTACTTGAACGATCGACCGGACGCACCAACACCTATTAACCCTCCAGCAACGCCTGGCCTTATCAGTTGCTCCATAACACGTTCCCACAGTTGTGAACTCTTCTGCTCAATGCGCTCTACGTCCTCCCTGGCTTTCTTCTTACGCGATTCATTCTCTTCTTGAGAATCATTCTCCGAGTCTGGAGGTGGGTGATTCGCTGATGCTTTGGTCTTACAAGTTCAAGATGAGCGAGTGAAAAACTAGACAAGTAGACAAGTACCGCGTGGCGTTCTTTGAAACCAGACTCTCCAACATTCACTTTTTTGCCAGTGTCATCTATGCCAGTCGAGGCCGAGGCACGAGTAGTGTTCAACAAATTTGGGTCTGGATGTGGCTGCGACGCAAGGCAGTGAGCAACCTCTCGGTTACGATCTACAAATGGATTATTTACCTGCATAGATGGCGGCGGAGCGTTGTGCGACGTGACAGAAGCGTAAGACATGTCAGTTGTTCGAGATACAAAATATAAAACATTTTATATTCTCTCCTATAGGACTCCTCGACGTCGTACGTCATACCTAGACGTCAGTGGGCTCACGACGGTACATGAGTCCATACATGAACAAATAGTCAAACAGTTCCTGTAAATCACCACTATGGACTCTCGTCTGTCTCTCAGAGGCCTTGCTCAGCGATTGAATAGTTACCCTCATTTATCTCTTGGCGTCTTGGTCAGGAGCATCGAGTGAACATGACTAGACGCCCCGCTCTGTATTCACTAAGGGACAATATATTCGAACATCCTGCAAGAATGACCAATGGTCCACGCTGTCGACCGCTCAAGTCGGTACCTAGCAGGTCAAGTCCTGTTTTACTTGTCCAACTCACTTGTCCAGCTCGCTTGTGTAATTTAACCTTCCTATGTCCAAAGTTCAAGGTTCGCTCTTATAGACGGGTGTGATACACCTTTTATGATAGTCGGTTCACATGCTCATCTTACTGACCCAGCCAGCAAACCTAGATACCTACACACGCTCGGATCTCCCCACATATTCTTGACAACTTGCTCCGACTAGGTTATATGGTGGCTAGTGGCCATGATTTGGGTCACATATGGCTTTGGCAAATTCCGAAACGCCTAGTGAATATTTCTCCCTTTGCCCGTTGCTTGGCTAGAGGATGCTTTCGTACTTATGATGGCTACTTACTGACTTGATCTTGGCAAAATTTTCAGCCAAGTTCGATACTGGGCTAGGCTGTACATCTGCTGACAATTATTTGAGGTCTTATTCGTACTGTGGTATTGGACGGAATTTCGACCATCTTCCCTGATGTGACCACGCGAATGGCTAGGCTAGCTAGTTTTGTACTCGATCCATCTCTAGATTCTAGGAACCACCCTGACAGCCTGAGAATGTGTAGCGTTACCATGTGAAATATACTCCCACCTATTGTCATACAAACACACCAAGTGGCTGCGAAGTCTTACTACGAATCTCATACCACGAATGTCACTAATTTCCTAATTTCCTCTTTTCTGTCCAACATAGCATGACAGGGAGCATCAGGCCGTAATATTTTCATTTTGTGTACTCGGAACGAACGTGATCTGACCGTATCTGGTCTCATGAGCTCATTTTCAGGATCGAGATGCCAAATCTGAACAATCTCCGCTCACGAACAGCAATGATACTCTCAAGCATACTGGTATTTTTTTTCAGGCTATCCCTGCTATATATGCAGCCTCATCGTCAGAAGAAAACCCGGGAGCGCAAATGATATAGCCAGGTCAGGGAGAACAGTCACTACTCTATGCAACCTCGGTTGTCTCGTATTCCTATCATTTCTGTCAACACTCTAACCGATATTCTGAACGAACATGGCGACTCAGAGTACATGGTTGTTGTCTGTTATTCACATAGCACGTGCATGCATCAGCCAGTCTTTTCATTGAACCAATTCCTGGATCTAAACTCAGGCGCTCGGTTCAGATTCAGATCAGACAGCCGCCTACACGTATATACGATTGGAGGCAGGCTATGAACGTGAACCCCTCATGCTTTTTGAAATGTTTACAATCGCGGTAGTTTAATGGTTACGATTGGACGCAGGCTATGAACGTGAACCCCTCTTGCTTTTTGAAATGTTTACAATCGCGGTAGTTTAATGGTATTTATTAGCATTACCGAAATCATAAATGAACCGAATAGACATCGTTAAGCTTGAGGACAGAGTTTAGTGACAGTGTTAACAGAACCGACTCGAATCGAGTCTCTCAGCGAGCATGATGCTCGATCAAATATCGGATCCAAGTACAGTTACTTGGTCCACATTGCAAACGTGCACCGGCTCATGTATATCCACATTCGCGATGTACCGGAACCCCTCATGCGTGATGCAGTAACATCAATCGTATGGACTAAACTATCATTGACATTGGCGACGATCATGAATGCATTACCACTGATCATTATCGCTACTAGCAATATCATAATCTCGCGTTCTGAAACTCGTGATGGATGTATTTCGGTACATATTGGCATCCTGCCTGTGAGTCCGCTCCTCAGCCTTTATCTCGTGTTCCTTGTACACCTTTGACATGACCATGTAAATATAGTCAAGCGTCCTGGTCACCGATCCTCGGTTCATCCGCTGTGATTAAATTCAAAGTCATGGTGTTGATCTGTTACTCACTCGCTATCTCGCTATCACTAATAAAGAACTGGGGCTGAAGAAGCTGGATCCTGATACCCTTCCTTGGTAATGACCTCAGCTCGACCATCATTGATGTATGTACGTTATACTTATCGCGCTTAACCACTGGCTTTAGAACCAAATTACATGTAATACTCAGTGAATAGATAAGGATGATAGGGACAGACATCTATGCGGAAATTGAATAGTGCCACCACGGTGGTAAGTACGTCAGGAAATAGATGACACGATAGAGAAGACGTCGGATGGGTCGCGAAGAGGTCAGCCACTTGACATCGGAGTTGCGCCACCAGATTATGATGGATCGCCACGTCAAATGGTGCTTCTAGCCTTTTCTGTACACAGTGTAGCCCACAGGAAATGACGCGATGGGATACACGTTCGAGGTGTCCAATCATCAACGATCAGCGAGGCGTGGGAATTTTTTTAATCTGTCGCAAGCCAAGGTGGTCAATGACACATCACTGCTTGTAGAAGAGAAGGCGGGTCAGGGCCTAGGGCGCGCCACTGTTGGAACCATATCATGTATCAACACATTTCCGGGCAATTAACCTTGTAATTAACTTTGATGTTAACTTTCTCTCATCAGCCCTTCTGTAAGAGCTTCTCCTTATCGCGGCTAAATGCCTGTTGCTTCTGCCTGTGCCTAAGGCACATCCACATTGAATATTTCCGATGTTTCCTAATGCGATGGGATTTGCCCCGAGTCTAAGCCTATCGATATACGTACTAACCCATAATACATTCATATATCCATTCATGAAGATTCGTAACACTCTGTCCTTTTCTCCAACATGCGTCCAATACCATAGTATTGACTTGCTTCTGATCCGTTACGGCGGTCGGTCCGTGCTCCGTTGAATAAAAGTCGCGTCACGTCACACGCGTTACTACACGCGTCACCCGTCCTCCCAGGATTCATGTCTCCAGAGCACCCCCTCCGATTCGCCCCTTCCTTCCAAATCTCACAATCCTTGTCGAACTATGATGCAATTGGCCAGAGAGGGTCATACAAGCTCCTCGAGCTCCCTTCAGAGCTTTGTAAGATAGTGGAGAGCGGGGAAGAGACACAGTAAGTACATGGCCCAAGTCTGTTTTCAACACGTTCTGACGTTCCCTGGTGTGTGCGTGGCTTCACCTTCACCATTATATTTCATAATTACTTTCGACCCTGCCCATATAAACCCATACCACTCTAGTTTCACGATTCGAGGCCGTGCGACCGACGACGCCGTCCTCTGTACCGCCTCTAAAACGTACACCTTGCGTGCTGTCACCCTCTCTAACACGATTCTTGTCACTACTGCGCCAGTATCCGTGTCCCAGGATGTGTCGATGGATACAGATGTTCAGTTAGGCCAGCCAAGTGCTTCGGAGTTGATCGTGAGGGATGAGGTATGTTACCTTGAGTCTGACCATCGTGTATTTGTATCGAATTTGCCTAAACGTGGCTCAACCATTCATCCCACACAGCTCTCCCAGATTTTCGAGCTAGTTCCATCCATTCCAAAGCTGCACCGTCTACGTACTATGCTACAAGGGTGCGAGTACGATGAAGGGCATGAGCGGGATTGCGATAGCGGCAGTGAATATGAGAATGAAACTGGGGATATGAATGAGCAAAGATCCGGCTGTGCCGATGGGTTTGAAGGAAACAGACCCGTGCGTTTCACCGTGTTATGCTACAGTCAGATCTTGTGTGATATATCGATGCCCTGGCGTAGAGAAAACGCGCGCGATATACCAAGGAAACAATCCGTGGCGAGGTTCAAGCGAGCGACGCGGAGCTGAAAGAGGCGTTTAAAGAGTATCATATTCTGGAAATTGACCGTTGGTGTTTTCTTCCCTTTCCTCCCCTCCCTTTCGTTAAATATTGCATGTATCAAACGCTGACGGACTGAATAACTTCCGTAGGCTACCTCCGCCCCCTCTCCAAACCATACCTAGCACATATCCTTGAATCTCTGCTTACAGCCCTGATATCTGAACGCCTGCCTCTCCCCCCAGCATGTGTCCCTGTGGGGCATTTGGTAAGCTACCTAGAATCAGAACTAGAGATGGAGGTTGGGAGGGGTGTAGTGCAGCAGGTCATGGGGTGGTTTGGTGAATTCGAGAATGAGTCAGGAAAGACAGAGGATGAAAAGACATGGAGTATGGATCTGAAGGCAGTCGTGAGTCAGGTTGGATTGGGATATCTCATGCATTATAAGGTGTGTTGGTTCAACGAAAACAAGTCACCCCTTGTTTAATGGAGTATCAATGGGCTTTCCTTTCGTCCCCAGGATGACCCTGTGCCTATTGCTGACTTCATAGCTAAATGGCGCGAGGCTGTAGGAGACTACTTCGCAACATTAGTGGAGCTCAACCTTCTCAATGTATGTCTCTCTCTCATCCCCTCGTCGCATATTAAATCCCACACGCTCCAGGGAGCCTATCTACTCCACCCCGCCCCCTCCCCTTCTTCCCTCTCCGCCCCTACTCATCTGACCTACTTTCCCGCTTCATCCCTCCCCACATCTCCGCAACAACTTTTTTCCGATCTCTTCCTCACGCGCGTACGCTGGCGCGCAGAGGATATTGAACCATTTTTGACGGGCGTGGCGAGGGGCAGAGGGGAACTAGAAAAGCTTTTAGCGAAGTATGCGAGAGCTACGGTGGGACAGGGAGGAGTTTGGTACACAGCTAGGGCGACAGGGGTTTGAAGAGAGGCCCCAGGGGCCACGATGCAAGAATTCATTTACCACATGCCACACCAACTTACTGAACGGATATACAGTGGGTCCGACACGATTTTGACAAACCCCGGCCTCTGCCACACTCTTTGAACATACAAAGAATCCACACGGAAATGGCTTCCCAAACTTGACAACACATTCAGAAACTATTAAATGGAAAACATCTTTTCTTTCATATGTTTCTTACCACCTTGACCACGAAGAGCATATTAATTTGTTATACCGATGATGTGATATTTAGTCCATCAGCCAACGGAGATGGCAGTCTAGAACCATGTTGTTGTCCATTTAGAACTGCACTGAGAGGCTTCGTCCAGGACCCTTCATTTGTCCCCCTGTTGCAAATGCACGGTGAAACGGTGAATCGAATGTACATATGTACATTCAGCATGTGCGACTCCATGTTGAGCGATTCTCAATAAAAATAGGAAGATGAGTATGTAGCTGTACTTTGGCGCTATGGTATTCCGTCTTTCATCACTTAGATGGGTATTAATGGACTGAACTAATATCGTTTTCGCTTGTTGTCCCACCCACATGTCCAAGGAAATCCCACTAAACTAGTAAGGGAAATATGAAGAATATATATGGTACTAGTGATGTAGTTGGGCCATGTGATACAATTAAGGTGCTTCGGATACAAGTTTTGAAAATCGATATTCTCACAATATTTGAAAGATTCAGATTGCAACTTCCGTGAAGATGATATACTAAGAGTGATTGGTCTGCTCTTGCTATATTATAGCTATCTCACCCAATGTAGACTTCAGATGAGGCTTGAGACCTTAAAACTTTGACTTTATTGAAGACAAAATTTAATTACCTCAACTATAACCTAGTTTCCTTGATTATCAAAATTATCTAGTCATCCGTGTCCTCTGGACTAGCATTCAATGCACACATTGAATTGGTAATGAGAAACAAACAATACCCTTTTGGCCACCTACATATGGAAATTTGATGATTGGTGATTATTTACTTATGAAAAGACGAGAATTTGCTCTAGCACCTGACATGGCACTCAACCAGAATTTCAAAATCTTGACAACTGCAACAACCAATGTTGCTTTGACAAAATTGTATCATTGTTTTTTTCTTCTTCTTTGGGTGTAAGGCAAGCCAATGAGGTGTGTAGATC
>QLPG01050367.1:0-16465 GCA_003314385.1 Gomphus sp. MG54 | reverse complement strand
TTCCTTAGCGATCGGAACCTCTCCAGAGCTTCGGAGGCAGTAGGTCGTTTAGTTGGGTCCACATCCATCATCTCCGCTATCAACTTTTCATACTGAGGAACGGCAAGCATCAGAAGTTCTCCCGTATATAAATCGGGTATCGGACCATAGGTCGAAGACTGATTGATACTCTCAGCAATTTAAACCACAAGCACGTAAAGAATTGCCCACTGACATTACGGAGAGCTCTCATTATATCCCGTTCCTCTTGAAGAAAATGTTTCCAAACCTTCCCCAATCCATAAACCTGGTAAGCCGAATGGGTATTATTTTGAAGAGTACTGCCACCTACATCTGCAGGTAAAACCTGGTATTCCTGCTTGGTATCCTTGGCGGAGAGCACCTCCGGAGCTAGGAACCAAGGGTTGCCTATCGCCCTCGAATCCGTCCACGTGCTTGAGTCTGTGGTTGGATCATAGCGCGATGATAGACCAAAGTCGATATATCCCAAACGAAAATCCCAGTTCGAAATGCAACGGAGAACATCAAGGCCCTTATAAAACTGGGTGCCATCTTGGTTAATGAGAATGTTATACGGAGAGATATCCTGTTACAATCATCAATTATGGGACAAGATACACCTGTACGAGCACTGACACGATGAGCAATCCCATTATCATGCATGAACGCTAATCCCTGAAGACAACCAGGTGTCATAACTGTTAACCATGCAAGGGTGATGCGCACCTCCAATGTCTGGCACATGAAGTCCAAGTAATGATCGATTTCCCACATGAGAAATCCTGCGACAGCCATTCTCCATGCGGGCATTACGATAAATACCCAATCATCTTCTGGACCGAGGACTTCTAATAAAGGTAGAGTGTGGTTTTTTGAAGAAGCTCTTAAAGGCTGAGATGTTAAATAAGACAATATCTCAACCTCAGATTGTGCGGTTGAGGCTGGTAGGGCCTTGATGGCCACGAGACGATCAAGTGTATCATAAGCTAGCGTAAGGCGGGGACTCTGAAAGAAAGGAATGACAATTTATTAGCTGAGACAACGCAGACCCTGGGTCTACAACATACATCCATTTCCCATGCGAACGTCTGTGATGTACAGTAGAATTCAAATTTGTCCGGGACATGATGGACGAAAGGTCCCACTGGAGATGGGTTGAATGGATCACCAAGTCCGGATAATAAATCGACCTTGGGACGACGAGGCCGGGGTGCATTGGGAAAAATGAGGGAGTATCTGTGCGTATTAAAAAATTTCTCATAGTACATCCATGCACTGGATGAATCAAGAGGAAAAACCCCTTTTTCTTCTGTTTCTGCCCAATATTCCTCCTCAGAGATAAGCCAGAGACGTAGTTGTTGAAGTTTGTTGTCAGATTCCATACTGGAACAGTTCTCGCCAAGGAGTAGCAGAACTTTGATCACGTGATTGTCATGTTGCCGGGTGACTGAAGTGAACGCGCATATGCAATCTAGTGTCTTTTGGAAATGTTCAGTACATATGTATATGTAAGTTCATGTGATCATGTGATCTTACACGCGGTCACGTGATATCCCTTATCAACTGTTGCTCTAGGTTTTTTCGAAATGGTGAAGCACACATACTCACACATTCACTCCAGTATTCAAATTTGTTGTCAGGGTCGAGGCCTCTCAGCTGATGAGAAGCGCATAAAATTACTCGAGATATTTCACGAGACTGTTCGTCATGCCGTAATCCCCGTATATGCTGGTTGAAAACTCTTTTTTTAGAAAGACTTTTATCAGGTTATCATCATTGAATCACGTACCGGATTCACAGCTAATAGACATCTTCGGTAGCTCAAAGAGCTCGAAAAGCTTGGTCCAAAGATGAAAGGAATTGGTATATTCTAATTTTCTAACCACCACTAAATCATAAATCTTATCCCTTACATTCATTAGTCTCTCAAAGTGTCAAGGAAGTCCTCCAATCCCTCGTCGACGACGGACTGGTTCAATCCGATAAAGTAGGATCGTCAAACTGTTAGTGACGATGTCATACTATTCTCATGAGAAATCAACGACTGATTAGCTGAATATATGCATTTATCGTATATCAATTAGTCTTTTGGAGCTTTCCATCTCATCGAGGTTCAATGGTGCGAAGGTCTTTAACATCAAACAAACTTCTAACATGAGCAATCACCCAGATTACAACTAAGGTCAACTCTGGGAGAGAATTACGAAAGAGTGGGGAAGCCAGTCTTTCTGAACTCAAGAACCTGATAGAGCAAGAAAGTGTTCTCCGGCATGAAACGGTCTGTTTTTAATATCTGTGCACACGGGGCCTGCATAAATAAGCCATGCTCGTGCACTAGGCTGGACGGACCGAAGCAGTCGCCTTACTTGCGTTAAAGAAGAAAGAGATCTCTGAGCTGCAAAGAGAACTGATACAATATGGGGCGTGCGATCCAACTCAGATAGAGGCGAAGAGGAGGGGGGTTTTCTTAGCGCAAGAGGCTGCAGTCCGCTGGACAGGTAGGGCTCATCTACTCATGTACCAGTCCTGGTGCCGACTTAACATTGCACAGACAACTTTTCTCTCATCCGAAGGAACTTTCTCAAGCAGACTGGTGCGGACTGGGCATCCCTTCAAGTTTATTTAGGGATCTGTGACATTGACGAGTACGAAAACATTCCATAGAATAGGCACCTGAGTATTTAAAATGAGTAAATAAACTTAAGCTGCTGGTATTGTAATTTAGAGTGATCACTACTCAGTCGTGTAGTTGTAACTCAACTAAAATTTGACAATACCTAGAAATAACAACTAGACAAACATGAGTGAGCATTTTCTATGGATACTTCAGGATTGTAGTTGTAACCTGACTGAGGGGAGACCAAAAAAAAAAAAAACTACCGTAGTATTTATACTATACGAGGGTGGCAATGTGGAGTGTGGATAATAACACGGAGTGGATGCCTCCATAGTCGAGGTCCGCAGTCCTATGTGCTACATTCGAATAGTTGTTAGGCCTATGAAAGTTTAGGCATGAAATCTGAACTTGTCAAAATGCTCGTATAACCATTTTTAATTAAATAACCATACTGGCAGTATTTTTTTTGAAAACAGGCTGACAATCATCGTGGGAACAAACTAATTGACGCGTTCACCTCGCGACTTTCTTTACTCCATAACTTGCTCAACTATAAAATGGTATGCGTCTATATTTCACGCGTTCCCGGCCTTCCTGATCAACAAGCTATAGGCTTCATCACCAATAACACCAAGAGGCACCAAGAGGCAACGCTCACCATCCCACCAACCTGTCATAAATGGTTCTGCACCGCGCCCTGGTCACCATAGACGCGTTTCTGACGTGTCCGGGTCATCTCTACCGCCCTCCTCCCCACCACCTCCATTTTCAGATACCGACGATGATAGAGACAATGTCCCAGATACCGATGCTGACGTTCCAGATGCTGAGGAAGGAGATGGAGAGGATCTATTCGATGAGAATATTTTACAAGAGTGCGCTGTCGTTCTATAATCTCATCCACCGTTTCACTATCGCTGACTATCTTTTCAAGTGACTATGCGCCTGATGCAAGGCTTGATATGTACTCTGACGCTGACATCGATGACGAAGGAGAGTATGATGAAATATCTGTTGCCGCACGTCGGGCTGCCGAAATGGAGATGGTGAGGCGCGACCGTGCTGATCGCCAACGTGGTCGTGGTGCCAGGGCTGCAAAGCGTAGCCGTGCTCCTGCATTCTTACAAGACGATGAAGACGATGAAGACGATGTTGACCCAAGTGGCGGCTTATTGGCTGGAATGAAGAAACGCACTCGCAAACAGTACGATGAGCGCAAGGAGATCGATGATGCAGAGGGCGCAGACGACGTCAGTACTGTCCGAACTTTGATACCAAATGCCTCCTCATATGCTTTCTACAGGACGTGCCGCTTGAGCATCTCGGAGATATCAAGGCTGACTCAATTTCAGCATGGATCGCAACAGATAGCGTTCAGAGAACCATTGAAAAACACTTTCTGAATTTCCTTATGACCTACGTGGACGAACACGGTACAAGTGTGTATGGTCAACGGATCCGTAGCCTAGGTGAACGTACGTACCTTTTGTTATTGTTCCTTTGTCCTTCCAATATATGTGTTACAGTGAATGCCGAGTCCCTTGAGGTGTCTTATCTGCACCTTGCTGATTCTAAAGCAATTCTGGCCTATTTCCTTGCCAATTGCCCGGCCCCAATGCTCACCATCTTTGATGGAGTTGCCCTTCGCGCCATCTTGCTCTATTATCCCCACTATGAGCGTATTCACTCTGAGATACATGTTCGCATTACTGAGCTTCCAACATCCTCAACTCTTCGTGACCTTCGTCGTTCTAACCTCAACAACCTTGTCCGTGTATCCGGCGTTGTCACCCGCCGCAGTGGCGTTTTTCCCCAGCTGAAGTATGTAAAATTTGACTGCGTGAAGTGTGGTGGAGTACTTGGTCCGTTTTACCAAGATACCACCACGGAGGTCAAGATCAGCTTCTGCTCCAACTGCGAAAGCAAAGGCCCATTCCAAGTCAACTCGGAGCAAACCGTCTATCGCAATTATCAAAAGATGACGCTACAGGAGTCCCCTGGTTCTGTACCAGCTGGACGTCTCCCCCGTCATCGGGAAGTTGTACTGCTGTGGGACCTTATTGACTCCGCCAAACCAGGGGAAGAAATTGTGGGTCCTACCCTTGGAGTGCTTGTGTACTTGACGCTCATACTTTTTACAGGAAATCACTGGAATTTATAGAAACAACTTTGACGCATCTCTGAACTCTAAGAATGGATTCCCTGTATTTTCGACAGTGCTCGAGGCAAACCATATAAACAAGAAGGAAGATCTGTTTGCTGCTTTCCGACTAACCGAAGAGGACGAGAAGGAAATTCGCGCCCTGGCTCGTGACGAACGCATCAGCAAGCGAATAATCAAATCTATAGCTCCTTCCATTTATGGACACGAGAACATTAAGACAGCCATTGCACTCTCGCTTTTCGGAGGTGTTGCCAAAGACGTGAACCGCAAGCACCGAATTCGGGGCGACATTAACGTCCTATTGTTGGGAGACCCTGGTACAGCCAAATCACAATTTCTCCGGTACGTCGAGAAGACGGCTCATAGGGCAGTTTTTACGACGGGTCAGGGTGCCTCTGCTGTCGGTTTGACCGCGAGTGTGCGAAAAGACCCTGTAACCCGGGAATGGACTCTCGAGGGTGGCGCATTGGTTCTCGCGGACAAAGGAACTTGTATGATTGACGAGTTCGACAAAATGAATGATGCTGACAGGACATCTATCCACGAAGCCATGGAACAGCAATCTATATCTATTGCCAAGGCTGGAATCGTCACTACTCTGCAGGCGCGATGCGCCATCATTGCAGCCGCAAATCCCATTAGGGGTCGTTACAACCCAACCATTCCTTTCCAGCAGAATGTAGAGTTGACGGAGCCGATTCTGTCGCGGTTCGACGTATTGTGTGTAGTCAAGGATACTGTTGACCCCGTTGCAGACGAGCTACTGGCGCGGTTCGTCGTGGATAGTCATCTACGGAGCCATCCGAAGTTTGAAAGTGAAAAGGAAGAGATGGACGTTGGGTCAGTTCAAGATGCAGATGTAAGTTGCAGAGTCTTAATAGTTGATTCTGACAATAATTTTTCTCCAAAGCTTATCCCGCAAGATGTGCTACGCAAGTATATCATGTATGCAAGAGATAAGATACGTCCCAAGTTGCACGATCTGGACCAGGAAAAAATGTCGCGACTATTTGCAGATCTAAGACGAGAGTCGCTTGCGACAGGGTCTTTTCCAATAACTGTGCGCCATTTGGAAAGCATGATCCGCATGGCGGAAGCGAAGGCAAAGATGCACCTCCGCGAATATGTCCGCGCGGACGATGTCGATTTGGCCATTCAGGTCGCGGTGGGTAGTTTCGTTAGCGCGCAGAAGACATCGATCAAAAGGACGTTGGAACGTGGATTCCGGAAATACCTGTCACAGGCTCGCGACCACGAAGAGTTACTGTCATTCCTACTCGGCCAAATCATCAAGGAGAGGGTACGAATGTATCAATTTAGAAGACACGAACAACCGGACAGTATTACAGTGAAAGTCGCTGATTTAGATGAGAGAGTAAGTTGATATTATTTGTTGTGTCTATTGATACCCATGAAGCACTTTCCAGGCTAAAGAGCATGATATCTATGACACCGCGCCCTTCTTGAAATCTAGGGTATTCTCAACCAATGGCTACACCTTGCGTGATGGGGTGATTGAAAAGATTTTCAAAAGGAACGACGACTCGGAGCTGTAAAAATTTGTCTTACAGTAATTTCGTATTTGTGTTATCATCATTTGTAGGTCACCTGTATGCGTTTCTTGCTGTAAGTTAGCTATAGTGACTCGAGTACTGACGAAAGGTCCGTGTGACATCACACCTTGTCACATATCCGATGCTACTTGCATGGATTATTTGAGAAATCTGGGCTCTGCAGCTGCTTCTTCCCTCCTTCAAAAATCAGGGATTGCCTCGCCTTATGCACTTGGAGAGAAAGTAATACCTTTTGAAGGTAGATCCATCTGGAGTCTATATGATGGCGTAAAACGTGTCAGTCTGGAGTATAGTGGCTAGTTATGTTGTCCATATATTCGACTAATCAAACCTCAGGACGATTCAAGTTTGGTTTCCGTGTTCGTATATGATTCATCATCGTCTAATAGTCGCTCTCAACTCTCCCTGGCCAAAAATGCCCTCCGCAAGTTACGTACTATCCGACATCCCGATGTCCTAAAGTTCATCGACGTGATTGAGACCGACACGACCATTCATATTGTGACCGAACGCGTACAGCCATTATCCAAAGCACTTCAGAACAGTCCACAGGCGAAAGAAGATTGGCTGGTTTGGGGACTACATCGTGTCGTGACTGCTTTAGCGTTTGTGAACGACTCTTGCGCATCTACACACGGTAACGTGCGTATCGACTCTATATTTGTTGTGAATTCAGGAGAATGGAGGTTGGGTGGCTTCGATGTATTGAGCAATGCTAGGGATGATGCCGCTGTGCTATATGTAAGGATCTCTGCAAACTCTTTCGAACGTGAATGGCTCAGGTCGTGCAACCAGACCATGGGAGGACTTTTACCTGACGCTTCCATATACGCGTCCCCTGAAGTAGCAAAAGGTGGTTGGTCCGTACTCAAAGAGTGAGATCATAGATGGCTATGATTGTGTTTTCTCATTATTCTTGACAGATTAGCTCCCCACACGCATGATGCCTATAGCCTGGGGCTTCTTATCCACTCTCTTTTCAACACTGCTGATCCCTTGCCTTCTAACTCGGCGACCACACCACCTTCCCGTGGATCCATACCTTCCACGTTGTTCACGCCTTTTAAACGCCTTCTTAACCCTAACACCAGAGCTCGATTGACTCCCAAAAGCTTTCTTGATGCAGGTTCCGGCCCAGGAGGATTTTTTAATACAAACCGACTCATTAGGATCTGCACTGGCCTGACTGATTTCGCTTTGGCAGGGGAGGGTGAGAAGAATGAGTTGTTGCGGTCCGTGCTCTTCTAGTTATCCATCCCTTCCACTTACTGTATTCCAGGACCTTGAAAGAATCTTCAGATTCTTTTCCCTCCTCTTTCACTTCGTTTCTCATCCTTCCTTCGCTACTTACAGCATTGCAGCATGCTGGTGCAATGGCCCCAATGATGCTTCCTCTGATACTTCATCTCGCTACCAAAGTCCCACCGTCCGATTTTGATTCTTTGGTCCTCACTCCACTTGTGAAGTTATTTGCTAGTCCAGATCGTGGGACAAGGATGGCGTTATTGGATCACCTATCAGAGTTTGCTGATAAATTAGATGCTAAGGTTATTGTTGTGGACGTTTGGCCCCATTTGGTGTGTTCCCCTCCCGGAGACGAGCTTTGTTGCTAATGAAGACCAGCAAACTGGTTTTACAGACTCTGTGGCAGTTATCCGGGAGGCCACTATCCGTTCCATCATCCTTATAGCCTCCAAGGTATGTTGCAGAGATGATACCATCGATCTGGATTGTCGCTCATTCATACAAAGTTATCATCGCGTATACTTAATAATGACCTACTGCGTTTTCTTGCTCGAGCTCAATCAGACACGGAACCTTCTATCCGAACAAACACAGCGATTCTTATTGGTCGGCTCGCTCCATCCCTATCACCCATCTCTCGTCGCAAAGTCCTAGTCCCAGCTTTCTCTCGCGCTTTGAAGGACAGTTTTGTCCATGCTCGCGTAGCAGGCCTAATGGCCTTTATGGCATGTGGCGAGCTCTTTGATCCCGAAGATATCGCGAAAGGCGTCTTACCTGTTGTTGTTGGAGCCCTCGTTGACGGACACAAGTGCGTGGTCCTCTTCTACTTAGTTTGGTAAATTGAGCCAATACCTCAATCTAAGATTGGCACGAGATCAAGCCTTTAAAACAATGGAATACTTCGTTAAGCGACTTGAAGAACATGCACTCTTAATGGTACATAAACTCAGTCATTCAATGTGATGGGCTTGTCCAATCATATATTTGACAGCCTGAGATAGACCAGTCAACGGAACATGCAAGTCGTGGTATATCCGGACAACCAGCCCAGGCTAATCTTGCAAGTTCTGCTGCTGGCGCAGCCGGCGCTCTCGCTGGGTGGGCAATATCGTCTTTGGGGAAAAAGGTATGGCTTTTCATAGAGTGCTCTCATATTCCGTCATGTCTCATTGGATTGTCCCCTATCAGCTTACGAGCGGGGAACTGCAGACAGGTATCGGAGGCACAGACAAACCATCTCCACCTTCTACTTTGGTATCTTCTATAGCTACAGCAACAATCGACAATAGAAGCTACTTAACACCGTCTACAACAAGCTTCCCGCCTGTCGCATCGACATCAGAGCTAACGCATGTCTCCTCCAAGGCGAAAACAATGCAACTTGGCGCGAGCAGGACTTCTACCGTCATGTCGGCCAATTTTGATTCCCCCGAATGGCTGGACGAGACTGAAACAGAGGTGGGAACAAGTAACGCATGGGATGATGATTTGATGGATGTGAATGCTGACGCTGATGACTGGAGTGAGTGCATCCTTCAATAGACGGTGCTAAGTTGATATATTCCACCAAGGTGCATTTGAGACAGCCCCACCTTCCAGCTCCAATAGTGTATATGCTAAATCGTCCACCTCTGGAGCCCCTATTAACAGTCTAACCGATGCAGCTGTAGCAGGTGAGTCATCGATTGTATGTTTGTGATTTGCTGTTGTCTTATTCAAGTCGAAGCCGATGATGAGTGGGGAGACGCCTTTGAAGTCCCTGCGGCCGTCACTTCTGTGCAAAAGGGATCATTGCCTCTGCCAGCAGCAAAGCCTTCGGCTGTTCGTGGTTTATCGGCTCACTCTGTGACTGCTGCATCACGTCCAACCTCTGATGATACATCCGAACCACCGACAAATCAAATCCCCAGAGTGCCTGCTGCTCCAAGTTTGGCCGGGATGAGTAAGGAAGAAAAAATGGCAGAACTAGCCAGAAGACGGGAGGAGAGAAAACAGGCACATATATATATGTTTATTCACGAGTATATGAACACTAATGGCACCTTGCAGCGAATTGCCCAGCTAAAACAGCATAAAACGAACTCCACAATCACCGACACTTGGTAAGAGGACGGGGATGGATAGGATGGCTCGATTTTGGGCCACATGGAATAGAGCCATATTGGGACTCTGTGCGTTGGAGACTACTTGCTGCCATCGACTTGATCGAGTGAAGCTATTTCCAACCTCACGAGTCTCTCTGTCGTGGTTGAAGGCCCTGAAGGGTTTTCAGCGCTCTCAAGCTCGGTTTTACTAGGCGAGACTGGTTTGAGATGAGACATTGATTTAAACGACGATGAACTTTCATAATGAGTTTACGCACGAACTAAGTTAATAATACCAAACATCCTGGACCAATGTTCAAGTACTGAGCCATGAACTGACTTCCTGTCAGTAGATCAGGTGAACACAGTCTTTAGACACTGATACCTTGACCCGCATCTGCCATAATTTCGCAGTCCTCTCCTAATGCCTCAAGCCTATCCACGAGCTCCGCGCCGACCTTGTCTAAGGCCATTACGGCATCATACTCCTTACGTTTCTCCATAAGACGCGCCGTCGCTGATAGTCCTCCAGAAGGACCCATATGCGATACTCGGTTTGCAGACGATGGTCGCATACTGAATACTGAGAGATGCTGAAGGTGATGTGTGGGCGTCGGTGGACGCGTGACCGTTACACCTATTCGCGTCATCACCAGCATCCGCTCGCGATGCCTCGCGCAAGCGGAGGCCGGGACCCTGTTAAGACATACCAGACAGAACCCCCACCTTGGCTGACGCCCGTCCATAGTACCTCTGACCTTGGTTAATCTTCACTATCTCAGAAGTAGTTCTGGATCATACTAATAATACACATGGAATCTATCAGGCTATCATGGCTTCCATCCTCCGCGGCGGCATCAAGAAGAGGATATACTTTCTGATCATAATGTCAAGCAAGGCTACAGTGCTACGCATACCATTGGGGTGCGTATTCTTCCAAGAATTGAATCTATGGATGTTTGAGGACTAGTTGCAGGCTGAGTACTATAGCTCGCAAACCACCATTAGGGACCGCATTCTGAATCACAATGCATTGTCCGAGCTTGAGGATCTCATGAATCAAGTTCTTGCCCGTCGAGCTGAATCTCAATCTAATATTCCGTAAGACATCACTATTGACTGCTGTTCTAATCTTTCTGATGTGGTAGCAAGGGAACATGCTTTCAAACTACCCCAAAGAATCACCCTGAGCGAAATCAGACGCCAAACATGGCATGCAGATTTCTTCAACCCTGAGATTCCGCTGTATAGTATAGGGGAGAAGATACCCCATGCGAAAGGTCACGATCTTCTCACCTTACTTCAAGAAAACAAAGTCTCTATCCCTCGTGCTATTTGGTATGTCAGGGGACTTGGTGGTAACGAGACTGTACGTAAAACCTTCATGCCACCCATCTCACTTTACATCTGCCCCACAGCAAGGAATGCGCAATCGTCCGAGTTACAACCCATCCCAATACAGTGTGGAATGGGCCAATGTTGTGACGAGTTATATCAAAAAAATGTTGGCTGAGATTGGTCTTCCAAGTGCCGCAAGGACGGGACTCAACATAAAGCAAACTTTCAAAGGTATATTGAATGATCCAGAAATGCGCGACAAATGGGTCACAAAATTCTGCTACTGGTCAGTCTAATTACTGCATCGGTTTTTTTTTACAGTTCAACTGACATCCCTGTGCAGTCTCGATCTTCTTCGTGAATTTTATGCCGAAAGCCTAGTGGATCATGGCACTTTTCTATCCTGGCTCGCCCAACAGTTGACAATATCCAACCTGGCTCAAGCTAATTTTGTTGTTAGAATAGTCGATGAGTATTTGGAAGGCATGCTACCTTATCGCGCTCTTCAGAGAGCGGTGGTTGATGGTTGCTTGGCAAAGTATTCTGAAGTATGTTGTCTTTCTTGGTATTTCTCCCTCTGTGACAATTTCAAGTGCCTGGAATACTTAGATTCAAACTACGCCCGGAAGTCATCATTTGGCTTCTTTGGCCACTGCACTTTCTAGTCTATTGCAGGTAAGTGTAGCTCCCGTGTCAAGAAAGTAGGCTCAAAAGTCACAATAGAGAATCTTCATTTATAACCCGGATTCCTTCGTTAACCCCAAGAGTTGGATCATGTATGCGTCAGTTATCACACAGATTTCGAAAGACTCCCCGGTCACTACCCCTGCAGACCGACATGAATGGGATTCTTTTATTGAGAATGACTTAAACGATGTCGCGCGACGCAACGATGCACTTCTCTTGCGCATTATCCCTGAACGAGCAACTGCAACTGCAAAATTCACAATGAACGATGTGAAGGTATAATACCAATATTTTAGGGTTTCCTCTCCTCCTTCATTTCCTTATGAACCCGTCATCTAGCTCCTCAACTCGATCACGGACGCAAGTGATATGTCCAAAATCACGATTCTTGACATCCCTTTGGAAGAGACTGATACATTCACGAATAAGCTTGATATGTTGCTGACATGGAGCATCACTCCCCATCAATATGGTGATCACCGACCGTACGCTGTTGCCACATTGTTGTCGCGATGGGTCGATCGTTCGGAAGACCGGGCAATGCGTCGTGGTTTTCTACCACCAGACGAAATACTACAAGACCGGCTATTTGACTGGCTCGATACCTCCAATGTTGTGACAGATACAGCAAATCTAACTGCAACAATGATCATGTTTGGCGAACTTATTGATCGTGGCATATTTTCTTATCCCAAATACATTCAGCGGCTCATTGCTCGGGGAGAAATGGGTTTGCTTTCTAACCAGGTAGCTTAAACAACCTTCAATGTATGGAAGTGCAACTCTTTCATATCTTCTAGGAACCTTCTTCGCGGCATCGCGCTCTGCTGAAGTCGCTTCCTCTTGCTGACCCAAGCGCCTCTCTTGCGAACCAGAGAAAAGTTACACTATATGGTGTCTCGTCTCGTGTGACGCCAGAGGAATCTAGAGAAAGAGATTTACGACGCTTGCTTCGGGCTTGTGTACCGGAACTTTTTGGCGGTCTGTGACGAATCACTTAAATCAACAGTCGACTCACATCACTCATGCAGGACCACCTGAACCAATGGAAAAACCGTTACCATTGGATATACGTGTATTAATGTGTACCTCTCGCTATGAGCAAATGCGAGTGCTCCGACATTGGTTCTGGCCCATTTTTGAGAAGCACCTCCAAGAGTAAGGGCATTACATGGACTGTCTTCATTTTACTGAAATCTATTGGATCTTGTAGAATTTCCGAACCTCTTAACATTCAGACTTATGTTAGTTTGATTCATATTATGACCTGTCTCAGAGCTTATCGGACTATGCTCGATGTAAGTAATTTCTAAAATGGCCTGCATGATCTGATGTGATCCTGTCACGCAGTTAAATCTTAGATTACTCCCTTGCATCACGTCTCCGGAACTTCTTGGTGCGATCATTGATACCTTTCGCAGACATGCAGATATCTGGACGTGTATGGATGTACACGGACGCCTTCTAGATGCACTCTGTTTTTCCCATGAGAGCTGGAACTGGAACACAAGGAGAGCACAGAGTCGACCGCTTCTTTGTCTGCTGATCGAATTTCTCGATCATCCGAAGATGACTGAAGCTGCCAAAGACCGTGTTAATGAAGACGCTACGGCATTGATGCACGCAAGTTATGCTAGAGTATGTCTTAATAGCCTTTACTGATCCATACATATATACCAGGGTCTCCGCCCTCCAAACTCACCTACACAACGGGAACCTACCATGTTCCCTCGTATTGCCATGCTTGCGCAAGAGGATGATACTAGCCTTGCTACAAATCTTTGGATGCGTTATGGATTCACTACCACCTGGGTGCAGGAGGTCTGGCAGCATACACTCGAATGTTTACGAGAACTTCCTGCTACTGAAACCATCATCGGGGAACGCCGCAGCCGTATTTTGAGGTATGCGCGGTTTCTGTGGGACATCGATCAGCATCTCCTTCCTGGTGCACTTGATCAACTGGTCTTCCACTGGGCAGTTGTACCTGGGCGAACGGAATTTCCCCTCATGGATGCTGACGTCTGGTCCTCGCTAACAATAGTGCTTCTTTACCTTGTTGCTCGTGATGCCTTGACTGCGCCAAATATCATGAAAGGTGTGGTTTACCCTATTTGGGAATTATGTACCACAATTCCCGGGCCATCTGCTTCGGTCATGCTCTCCTCTGTCAATTATATTGCCTTGCGTCTTCTTGTTCAAGATCAAGAAAATTCTGGGATGTCTTCCAGCGATGAGCTCGATGAAATTCAAAAGCTGCAGACTCGTCAACGCGCAATATATTTGGAGGAAAACTTTAGTCTCTTGGTGACAGCGCTGCCTAACCTTGTCACACTTGAATATAAGGATGATATAGATGAACACATCCGGAGAACGATTACGCAGCTGCGCACAGCTATCAGCAAACATCCGGGATTTCGTACGGTGGCATATCGAAATCTGGAGTTGGTATCTAGAGCTTTCTGGAACGTGGATGCCCAGTCACTTTCCCACAATATTGAAATGCACCTTGGCAGTGCACTGCAACAAATTCTTAGCGATTCTGAGCCTTGTGGGCACGCTTCCCAAATTATCGTATTCAAAGCTGACCATATCAGCAGGGGTACTGCAGATTAACGCTTTCGACTTTCGCACATTGTCCTCTTTCCTTAGCCCGTGGAGATATTCTCGCACTGCGATAGAACTCCAACTGGCATTGCGATCATTGGGTGCCGGTCTTCGGGACGAAGATACAAAAGAACAGGCTGGGGAGGATTTGTGGGAGTTCGGCTCAAGCTTCTTTGGTCAATCTCTGACCTCGGAAGAGACGGATCTAATAGCAGACATGTTGAGAGGCATCAGCGGTGTGGTGGCGTGCAAGGTCCGTAAAATGTGCCAATCAACAGCCTCAGAGACATTTACCAATGTTCTGGACAGCTGATAAACAGTGGAATGCAGAGGATGACTCAGTTATTCCAAGACCTTACTGATTTGAGCCCAAGTCTCTCACGATCAACGCTACACAATGCTGGCGAAGCGCTACACCTAATGAGCAGCATTCTACAACCTCTCCATGCTGATTCCACTGGACTCCCAGCTCTCGAGGCGGACGTTCAAGACGCGTTTGTTCGCTCACTTCAGTCGGCCACCCACCGACTGGACAATTATTGTTCTTGCAATCAAGCGTCAGATGTTGTCACTGATCTTGTGGTGGTTGTAGCACGACTTTGGCAGTTTGACTTGTGCCTCCCTGGTGCTTGGACTTCACAACTGCGAGAGTCTGTCTCAAATATTTTAACAGACATCGTTCGACTGGCAGCGGTAAGTAAATACTGTTCTTTTTTGTTCTGTTTATACAGTCTTTTGATACAAATTATACTACAGAAATACAGCTCTGGAGTTCTGGTAAATCCTATTGTGTTTGATGTTCTCATCGATACCGCATTTTATTTATTTGATGGTGCGCAAGATTTTAAATGTCGGAATCTTTATTATGATCTATTAAACGCCGTTGAATCAGAAATACCGCGAGAGACCAAGCTCCAGAATACAGATCTTTTCCAATATGCAGCCAATGTTGATGTTGACGAACTGCCGCGAGATATGCCTGGAGTGAACCGCCGCCGAATAGTCTCGCTTCTCGCTTATGTACCTGACGACACTTATGTTAACAACCTGGTATATGCGTGGCGAAACTCGTCCGGCGACATCGTTTTTGGTCCTGAGGTTCAAAATAACCCCTGGGAATGGACCGAGAGTATCGAGCCGATCGTTTCAACCTCAATTTTCAATAGCGAAAAGCCCGAGTTAAAAAATTCCTCATCAATTCCACTTGAAGTTTTCGGCACTAGGCCCACTGGTGAGCGTGTCTTTGGCGAGTTACCTGATGGACGAAGTGCTGCAGCCGCACGACAGTTGGAGGATGGGTTCGCAGCAGATAATGTGTTTGAGCGTGATTGGCGCGAGACGAGGGTACGACACTTGACTCCCCCAGGCGAATCTGGGGGAGAGGGCCAGAATAACAATGCTGCGGCGGGGGATCACATCAAGCAAGAGGCGACACAGGGACAGCTATCTGGTGGAACTGAATCCACTAGTGGTGTGTCTCCGGCGCCAACTGTTCGTTCCCAGCGGTCGTCCGTTGGATCGTCACGTAACGCTCCACAACGAGCAAGCTCTGTAATTTCAGTTTCTAGCCGTGGACGTTCGTCTGGACATGGTGATGGTGAACATTCCCTAGCGGAGTCAACCGGTACACGTGGTGGTTCGAAGCGGAAGGCGTCGTCAGCGAGTGTAGAGCTTGAGCTACCAACAAGAGGGGGTAGAAGGGGGCGTGGGCGTGGAACACATTCTGGACGTGGCAAGGGCAAGAAGAAATGACCATTCTCATCTCGACACGAGCATCTGTACATCTGTATCCGCAATAACATGTAGTGGTATGCAGCAACGGGGGTTAAAACAACATTTCATTGCAGCATGCGATAAATATTTGTACGTGTATGACGTCCGAAAAAAATACCCATGCAATGTAGCGAAGCCGACTCTACCTCCAACGTTGAGATGCCATACAAAGTTGTATATACGGTCCCGAAGGAATGTGAATGATATATATAGTGACGGGAGCTCTATTCTCGAACGTTAAAGTGTAATAAGTATGGCAAAACAGACATGATCAAGTTAGCTGGGGCCCAGCCATCCTAACTTTAGCGTCTACGTCATTCTCGTACAGTGCGAACGCTTTCTTGAACATGGAAGCGAGTTTGTGCACTTCACGCTC
>QLPG01050366.1:0-13312 GCA_003314385.1 Gomphus sp. MG54 | reverse complement strand
TCACAAATAACAACAACCCAAAGTGGCAGACTAATTCCAACAGTCTGTTACTATTCGACGATCATATCTATGTTCCTGAGGCACAAGACTTATGCTTATACATGTTACAACATAAGTATGATCACATTCTTTCTGGAAACTTTGGAATTTGGAATTAACAAAACCATAGACCTCATTAGATGTAACTACAATTGGCCTGGCATGAGGTCATTCATCAAAGACTACTGCAAATCCTGTATGACATGTATGTGGAATAAATTGCAATGTCATAAGCCCTACAGATTGCTCAAGCAGCTTCCAGTGTCAGAAAAACCCCAGAACTCGATCTCCATAGACTTCATCGAACAGCTCCTCATATCTTCGGGATTCATGGCCATCCTAGTCATTCTCAACCACTCTTCCAAACAGTCTATCTTCATTCCCACTTCCATTACTATCACTTCCACTCAACTTGCAGAACTCTTCGTACTTCACATATTCTCCAAACATGGGATTCCTTCCCATCTCACTTCAGATAGAGGCTCAGAATTCATGTCCCATTTCTGGCATTCTCTCAGGAAAGCCCTTGACATGAAGTGTTAAGTCCACATGTCAGGTGCTTAGCTAATACTTCTGAAGGGGCTATCTGGGTTAGCGTAGGGGTCCGTGAAGGGGCCGAAGGCCGAGGACAGAAGTCAGGGACGGACCATGGACGGGGATGGGAGTGCTGGGAACTTAGCATCGGTCACAGATTAGTTCAATCCGGTCACTGAGGTGTTTGAGGTTGAAGGGACTTGGCTTCAACTTATGTGTTACACCCTCCTCGATCATCTGTCCCTAATTTTGGAAAGGAGATGGGAGTTTACCGGAAATGAATCGAAAACTGGGGGTAGACTAAGTCAATATTTGTACTGGCAAACAGTCCAGTCGACTGGGAGACTATATACATGTGACTATCCTTGTACTATCTTTGTCGGTCATAAAACAAGGAGAAAGGGAGTACAAGGGGTCAATATAAAAGAGAAAACAAGGGAGTGAGGTACATGATGGTCCTACACATTGGTTATCAAAGTATTGAGTCCTCGGTCAGGAATGGACTCGGGGACGGTGTCTCGGTCATGGTGGGGATGGACATGGGAACGCGGTGTCTCAGATGGATGTGTTGGGGGCAGGAACTACGGAAGACAATCCTTCATCCTTTTGGTCGGAAAGGTCTTGGAACAGAGGCGGGTGGTTGTGGGGGTTAGTGTGGGTTTGTTGAGAGCATGGGCTATAATAGTATCCCCTTACTAGGACCGAGCCCTCGAGGTCCTAAGCTTATCTTGCCGTGAATAGGGTGGAAAAGGAAGTGGGAATGTTTTTTAGGCATTTGCATGTAATGGGCATTCTCTGAGCGCCTGTTTGATCCTTCATATATAAGGGGTTTCCTTTTTATTGTCGTTTTCCCTTTTTGTTTCTTCCCCATATCGGACCTCACGTGGGATGTCGCAGTGGATGTGTTAGAGGAGATGTATGCCCTGAAGGCCCAGTACAAGGAGCAGGTCTGTCTTCTGGAGAAGAAGCAGTCCCGGCAGGTGGAGGCCACTTGGCAGGCTGAGGCAAAAGAGAAGGCCAAGGCTCTGAGGTTGGTAGAGGACCGGCGGCTGAAGGAGGAGGAGGAGAGGAAAGAGAAAGAAAAGGCCTGTGCTGTCAAACAGGAGGCATTGCTTCTGGAGTGTAGTCTTTTACTTGCCCAAGAAAATGAGAATTTGGAGGAGGATGAGGACGAGTTGCTTTGGGAAGGGTTTGCTGGTGCATCGGGCCTTAGGGGAGGGCATGGCCCCTCTGGGGTTGGGGGTTCCGAAGACTCTTTGTTGGACCACCGTTCATCCGTGGGTCCGGAAACCATTCCGTCACCATCCAGGGGGTATCCTGGGGGTGAAGATCATTCAGTACCTGTGGTCAGGCCCAGTTCTGCTGCATTGAACATGGACCAGAAGCATCGGGAGTGCAGGGAGGAGGGGGCTCATGTCTCTGCAGCGCAGAAGGCCTGCAAAAACCAAGTGGTTCGTGAGGCGTGGGTGGTCGGAAAGGAGGTGGGTCTCAGACCCTTTGAATCCAGTTGTCAGGCATTGATTCAATGTTATCCCAATCTGTATCAGACCGTCACTTCGGATTTCTCCTCATTTCTGAGGATGGAGCCCTGCGATTTATGTCGCAAGTGGGAGAAACTGTGCGAGTAGACGACATCGGTGAAAACTTGTGTCCCCTGCCAGACCAGTCGGGTGCGGTGTGAGGTGGATGGGGTGCCAGTTGTCAGAGGGGCGGCTGCAAGGAAGCGGGGGCAGGAGGAGAAGGATGTTCCTGAAGCGTCTTCTTCTAAGAGGCCTAGGGTGGATGTGGTGATCTCTCCTCCCCCGAAGGTTGGCTGTGCGGAAATTGTGGCCGCCCTAGGGTTGATCTGGGGTGCTCTAGGTGGTATGGATGCCCGTCTTCAAGCTCTTGGAGTAGACATCAAGAGGCTGTCTGATGCTTCCAAGATGCGGAATGCCATCCAAACCAATAGTCGAGATTTTCCGAAGTGGAACTGCCGGTGCCATGGTCTTGCTCTGGCTCCTCATGCGACGGGGGGTCGGGCGGAATTGGTTCCAGGCATGGGGGATGTAACGCCTAAGGCAGGGTGGTCCGTTAATCTGGTCGATCCAGTGTCGGGGCCGAGTGAGGAAGGAAAGGACAAGGGGGTGGATTTGTTCCACCAGTACGAGCCTTCCAATCCTGATCTTAATCATGGCCTGTTCTACGGCGATGAATAGGGTTGTTCATAGTTGTTTGAAAGTAATATCATTGATGGTTTTGTGGCTAGATTTGTGGTGGTCATAGTGGTCAAGGCGGTCTTGGTTGTGGTTGTCATGGTGTTGTCACTAGGACAGGGTTGGAAAACTCGGGGGTGTCCTGCAAAATGCGAGTTTGGTAGTAACCATATCAAGGTTTTAGTGAAATTTAACATGTTATCAACAAGGGTCTAGGCTAAGCAAGAGATCTACAAGTGGTACCACTTGTCTAAGGGGTGGTACAGTTTTGAGGGTCACGATTTCCTGAGTGGAAATTTCTTGGGGGTCAAATTTGAGCACTACGGCTCAGGTACTAAGAATCAGTTCGGACGTAGGCTAAACAAAGTAATACTCAATACCTTATCGATCGTTGGATCGTGGTGGGTGAGCATGTGGTGTCTGGTAACTAGAATCTGATAGATTTTCAGAGGGTCACGGTCGAAACTTATCGACGGATGGTCACGGGTGTTTGGGAACTGAAGAGAGTGGATGCATTGTTTGTTTTGCTCCATGGGCACTGTCAACTTGTTCAACACAAACGACTGGTGCTGGAGCCAGAGGCCTGTGCCTAATCTTTGGATTCCAAGGCATCCAATGCTTCAGATTCCTCCTCAACTTCTCCTGCTACAGAGGCTGCATGTCCTTTGGTGACCGTAGTAGGGGATCTCGGGCATTCTTTGGCTGTGTGACCCGATCTACCGCAGAAGAGGCAGAGGTTTTGTTCAAATTGGTGTTGGCATTCTTGTGGCATAAGTTTTCCGTCTTTCCCTAATCTGGATGATAGGTCCGTGGTAGTCCTGCTGCCAGCGGATGGTGTCGCAGTTTGGCCTGGGTTGGCTGTCTTATTGCCCATGTTAGGGGCTGAGTACGTGTTCACGGAGGTTCTTCCTCTATCGTATAGGCGGTCGAAGTTCCAGTTTGAGGTGGATTCTCTGGCGACTTCTGATCGATGTTCCTAGTAATGGGTGTTGATGGACTAGGACAGGAGGCGGAGTTGGAGTAGGGAATGTGGTTTTCCTACTCTAGAGATCTCGTCCTTGATCCTCCTGGGAAGTCTGTTGTAGATTGCTAGTGGAGTATGGCATCGCCCCAGTGGACGTGGGTGGCTAGTCAGTTGAATTCGACTACATAATTCGTGATGCGCTGATTGTCGTGCATGCGGAGGTTTTCAAGGTCTGCTTCGGCCTCTCCTTCCGGGTCATAGGGTCCAAAGTTGGTCTTGAGTTCAGAGACGAACTCGTCATAGTCGTAGAGCCAGTCTGGCTCGTCGGGGGCGGTGAGGGCTGGTTCAAACCAGTCCAGGGTGGTACCGGTCAGGTACAATAATACGTAGGTTACCTTGGTGCTGTCGGAGTCGAAAGTGTCAGGGCGGTCGTGGAAGTTCAGCATACACTGCACTAAAAAGGCTTGTAGTTTCCTCGAATCGGATCCGTTGAAGGGGTCCAGGTCTTGAACCTTGGTGGCACAGGGGGCTGATCTTCTAGGGGAGGCCAGGTTACTTGCTAACATAGCGATGGCCTGGGTGAGGTCGGGCACATTGTTTGGCCCTATAACAGGGGCTCCTCCTGGTGGTGGAGGGGGTGGTGCTGCGGTGGGTGGTACGGGATGGGGCTTGGCGACGGACGGTGGTGCAGTGGGTGGTGGTACGATGGGGGGTGGTGCAATGAATGGTGGTGCACCCTGTGGGGGGCAATGTGTGGTGGTGGTGCAAATGGTGGTGGTATGAAAGGGGGAGATGCGAGGGATGGGGGTACCATGGATGATGATCCAGAAGTGGTTGGTACTGCTGAGGATGATCCTGAGCTGGAGGGCATCTCCAGGGGTGATGGTTGGTTGGTCACTGGGGGGTTCACGAGGAACGGGTTGGTCATACTCGAGCACGGGCATAAGTCCATGTTCGAGAATCCGGAGTCCGAAGAGGGTTCCGGGGGATGTGTGGGGGTCTGAGGCATCTGAAAACTTGGTCCAGGGACGGGTAGTTTTTGGGGGATGGAAGCGTAGCAGGCAGACACCTGGGTGATTGTCCGTAGGGCTTGTTAACGCATGATTGGTCTCAAGCCCATGACGATCAGGAGTGTGAGTACGAATATACTGTTAAGTCTGCATGTCAAGCGCTTAGCTAATACTTCTGAAGGGGCTATCCGGGTTAGCATAGGGGTCCATGAAAGGGCCGAAGGCTGAGGACAGAAGTCGGGGACGGACCATGGATGGGGACAGGAGCACTGGGAACTTAGGGTCAGTCACGGATTGGTTCAATCCGGTCACTGAGGTGTTTGAGGTTGAAGGGACTTGGCTTCAACTTATGTGTTATACCCTCCTCGATCGTCTGTCCCTAATTTCGGAAAGGAGACAGGAGTTTACCGGAAATGAATCGGAAACTGGGGGTAGACTAAGTCGATATTTATACTGGCGAACAGTCCAGTCGACTGGGAGACTATATACATGCGACTATCCTTGTACTATCTTTGCCGGTCATAAAACAAGGAGAAAGGGAGTACAAGGGGTCAAAATAACAGAGAAAACAAGGGAGTGAGGTATGCAATGGTCCTGCGTGTCGGTTATCAAAGTATTGAGTCCTTGGTCAGGAACGGACTCAGGGACGGTGTCTCGGTTGTGGCGGGGACAGACACGGGAACGCAGTGTCTTGGACGGACGTGTCGGGGGCAGGAACTACAGAAGACAACCCTTCGTCCTTTTGGTCAGAAAGGTCTCAGAACAGAGGTGGGTGGTTGTGGGGGTTAGTGTGGGTTTGTTGAGAGCATGGGCTATAACACATCACGTATGTAGCATTTGTGGCGGTGTGTGTGCATATGTCACATTTGTGGTGGCGCATGCACATACGTCACGTATATCACAGCATATGCATTGTATGGTGTGTTCATCATATTTGGGGCATCCCATTCATGTCAGCGCATGCGCATATGCATAAGTTGTTAAAATATAAAGACTGAAATACTATCTCAGTCTCTTGGAAAAGAGCTCATATTAGAAGTATTTAGCTACCTGAAATACTATCTAAAATGATGGTTAACAATTGTATGGAATATTAGAATAAACTTAGACTCATACCTCAGTCTCTTGGAAAAGAGCTGAGGTCACAGAGTCACACAACTGCAAAATATAATGGCAAATTCAAACTCCTATCAAAGGGAGATATCAGGGATAATAATGAATGAAACCGACACCCTTTCTAATACCACAAGGTCCTAGTTGCCAGGGATACATGGAATAGATGTTTGGGCTGAATGTCAATTCCTTAACACTCCCCCTCAGTCCAAATCATCAGTGTTAAATGAGTTTGAAAGGCCATCACAGAGGCTTCATTGTATTGGGTATGGTGATCGGGAGATGTCATCATGGTTGTCGGTTTGGCATCATCAGCATTGCCTGAGGACTTCTGAAGTTCCTCGTCAATGTGCAGGGCGGTTTCTTCAGTTTTTGCGTCTGGAGTGTAGTCTTGAGGGCATGTGTCAGGATCATCTTAGATACTGCGGCAGCTAGACTAGCGAAGATGGTCTTCAAGAACACAGACAATTTGTCCATGTAGGTGTTCGAGGTCAAAACGGTCGGAATTCCAACGTTCGCTGCCGTGTCACCAAATTGCGCCACAGGGCCTTAGATCAAGGCTGCACCTAGTCCCTGATAGTATCTTCCAAAGCCAACATCGGCGTATAATCTCTTGGTCACAACCGTGGTGATCTTGTCATATCGGTACATCGTGGCTGCTCCACTTAACTTCCTCCCAGAGCGTCTTTCAATGCTCCCCCTTGCTCCATTTCTTCCGAGGCGGTGACCCACTCGCCATGGCAGGTTGCCCTCTGACTACCATCCTCAGGAGTTTTAGCAGGATCGTGTTCCACAAGATAACTGCGAGGATCGAGCAGCGGCTGTCGTTCATCCGCTGTTGCAGGTATAGTGCCAGGGAGAGTCATCATGGTGGTGTGAATATGTGTCTTATATGACTAAGCTTTGGTTTTTGCTTTCCGTACTCGTTCTAACATCTCTTGGAGATGCCATTCCATCCTTGAGATCTTTAGTCTGCTGTGTGTAACTGTACCACCGTTCTTTGAGACAGCCTTAGTTGAGCCTGTTTCTGTCTGATCTCGTATTTTGGCAGACTCATATGGTTCCAGTGAGAGATTCAACCATAGAAAGGTCATGATAATAGTCCAAGTGTCTGTCCATGGTAGTTGCGCTCAGTTTAAAGTCATAGTGGACTCCGGTCCAGTTTAAAGTCATAGCGGACTCCAATCCAGTTTAAAGTCATAGTGGACTCAAACTCGACAGGTCCAGATTATAGTCATAACAGACTCCAGTTTATTTCATCAGTTTATAGTCATGATAGACTCCAGTTTAATGCATCAGTTTATAGTCATGACGGACTCAGGATCATTTCATCAGTTTATAGTCGTGATGGACTCAGGTCGAGTTCATCAGTTTATAGTCATGACGGACTCAGGTCGAGTTCATCAGTTTATAGTCATGACGGACTCAGGTCGAGTTCATCAGTTTATAGTCGTGTCGGACTCCATTGTACGATATTCAGTTTATAGTCATGACGGACTCGATCCGACATTCGGGGCGACATCATATCCAAATCTCCCCCTCGAACCGGA
The DNA here is from genome assembly GCA_003314385.1 of Gomphus sp. MG54. Classification (NCBI taxonomy): domain Eukaryota; kingdom Fungi; phylum Basidiomycota; class Agaricomycetes; order Gomphales; family Gomphaceae; genus Gomphus; species Gomphus sp. MG54. The sequence continues at coordinate 5,907 of QLPG01050366.1, read as the reverse complement.
GGTCGGTCGTGTTGTAGATGGTTGTGTCAGCTCTTCCAAACTGTGTTCAATCCTCTTGACGTCCTCTTGACGCTCCTGAATGTTGCTGTATGCCACACATGTCTCGCCTTAATGTTGAGAGGTTCGGAGCGCTTGTGTGAATATTTGATTTTTCAAACAAAATTTCCTTGCTAAGAATGTGTTTAATCTATCGTGATTAATCCTGCCCCTTGTCATAGCCATCCCGTACAATAGTGTGACTTTCTTGTGTTCTTTTCGTGCGATACAAGAAGGGAGAGACCTCAGATATCCGCTGTCGGTCCCTTCTGTCTCCATAGTTAGGGTCCCCATAGTCTTGGCGTATGACCACGATTTCAGGAAAATCTCCGTTTCCATCCCCGAGGTTTGCTGTTTGGGGAATACTGATGTGGAGTCCAAAACATTCGGTAGAGAAACCCAGTGATCGGTTGCTTTGTCCAGAATACTGAGATGGAATGCGGTGAGAGGGTCGTTATCTGCTAGCTCAAATATACGTCGGACGACTTCGAGTGGCAATCGTACGAATGGGGGTTGTGCTCCTCTGATTTGCTCTTTAGCATAGAACCGTTCGGCTGTTTCCCAGATATCTTCATCGCCTAGACACCAATTGTTCCAACGGAATGAAGTAAATTGGGTTTCTCCTGGAATGACGACGACCTTGGTGTTGTCACGAAATGGACTTCCTTGGACCAAAGGTAACAACTCTGTAACCCAATCACTCGCAACATATTAAATCTGTTGGAGAAATATTGAAGAAATTTGAGTAACATGGAAGGCTCAGGTAGTTGGACTATTCCCAATACTACATGCGTGAGAAATGGAAGTACTGTAGCACATTCCCAGCCTCTGGCTGGATGGTAACTTGGCATTTGACGCAAACAGGTGAGTGATGGATGGGGCTCAGAAATTAGTCAAAGTGGAGGGAATCGTTTCGAACATGGGTGTGAAAATTCGCTAAAGTCGATGGTGAGATAGGTCGCGGTAGTGGGGAGTACACAAGGATGTGTGCAATTAATCAAAAAAGGTCTTGGACACGCAAACATTTTTGAGAATGGGACATTCTTCGAAATTACCGACGCAAGCGATCTGACGTCCAAGGAATAGGTTCCGGACATGATCAGGGTGCTCAAGTGAGAGTTGTTCTAAAACGAATGGAGTAGGCGAATCCTTGTGAGATATTATGAATGTTCTATGGAAGAGTCACGTGATCCAGGAATTTGTTGTCAAGTCTGATCTCGCAGTGGAATGAGGACGTGTCATCAATGACTGTAGAATCAGTATGCTCCCTGGCTGAAGTTCGTCATTTCATTACGGCCGTTCTCTTCGATGTGAATATTTGGAGGCTGGATCGGCGAGCCTCTCGCATTGTCTCCATCGTCTCGGGAAGAAGCTGTCCCCTGCGTGCCTGCGTGCCACCCATTGAGTGGGTTTGTTCCGCGGGGTCTACGCTCACGTTATTCATACGGGTATGGTTCATCTGGCGTGTCATGAGGGGGCGTCCTCCCCTCGTTCTGTGTCTGTCCTCGCCACTTGCACATGCGCCACTGTCCTTGCGTAGTCTCTGATGGGCTCTTCATGTCCCTCGGGTCGCGTTTGGGCTTCTGCGTATGCTGTGGTGCGTCTGGTCCGCGATACGCGCGGTATCTTAATTCATAAGTAGGCCGCGTGTCGCCGTGATGGTCGTCATCACGCATGTTCGCCGGCGGGCTCATTTTGGCTGAGGGTGCTTCGCTCCCTTATGTCGTTGGTTCAAGATCCGCGCGGTAGCGTTATAGTCGTAAGTCTTAAGTAGAAGAGGCCTCGCGTCAACATGACAGTCGTCATCACGCGTGATCGCCAGTGGGCTCGTTATGACCGATGGTGCTTCGTTCCCTCTTGGGTCATAGTGTAATAGATGTGTATGTAGCCTTGTCTTTGTACTGAATAGTACCGTCTTGCACGTTGTGTGCATCATGGCTGATTTTTGTGACAGGGTGCCACCCGCAAGTATGTTTGCCGTCTGGCCTTCAGATTGTCATGTCTTGCATCCCAATGGCCTTGGCTGTGGTCAACGGGTGCCACCCATGGCTCAGTTCCAGGAGTCCTAGGTCAATTCCCAGCGTCACCGGGGCCTATAACCTGTTAAAATATAAAGACTGAAATACTATCTCAGTCTCTTGGAAAAGAGCTCATATTAGAAGTATTTAGCTACCTGAAATACTATCTAAAATGATGGTTAACAATTGTATGGAATATCAGAATAAACTTAGACTCATACCTCAGTCTCTTGGAAAAGAGCTGAGGTCACAGAGTCACACAACTGCAAAATATAATGGCAAATTCAAACTCCTATCAAAGGGAGATATCAGGGATAATAATGAATGAAACCGACACCCTTTCTAATACCACAAGGTCCTAGTTGCCAGGGATACATGGAATAGATGTTTGGGCTGAATGTCAATTCCTTAACATAAGTCGTGTCCATGTCAGAGTTGATGCCGTGGGTTGGGCCGGGTCACAGGTGCTCTCGGCTTGACCCACACCCAAACCCAAGGGCACCCAACCCGGTGACCCATGCAGGTTACCCTAACCTGTGCTATTCCCTAGCAGGAATTAAGGAAAGCTTGGCCCCTCTCTCAGTCTCTATCAAAGTCTGAGGGGGAGGTAGGCTGGACTTGAGTATTGGCTTGGGCTGCTGGGTAGTGGTGGTTGTACATACACTGGGTGTAGGGTTATCTTTGGGGTCAGTGAATCCTGAGTTCTTGCATATGTGTGTATCATTAAGTTTTGACATAATTGTCTGTAGGGCTTCACTGATGGCTGTATTGGTTGCTCTGTTTTCCAACAGTTTTCACTCTAACCTTAGGAGTTGCTCATTAGCATCTTTCTTGGGGTGCATTTGTAGGGGTGAATTGATTAGCTCTATTATCGCTATAGAGGAGCAGGAGTCTGGTGTCTCATATGTGAGTAAAGCAGTGCTCTCCAAATTGTAGTTGCCAAGACCAAAACTACCTATGGTTGCACCATAACACAATGCCCAGTCATTGTTTGGTATTTCCTGATGTAAGGGCAACCTCTGTTACATCTGTAGGCCATCACACAGAGCTGACAAGAAGGAAATCCTAAGTATTTAGATACTGTCTATGTATACAAGAAGGAGGGGGGCTCACCTGACAAGGGGGAAATCCTAAGAGGAAATCTTAAGGTCCCTTGTCAGTGAGCCTATCCCTTATATATCCTTTTCCCACACCTTGCTTCTTCAACATACCTTATCCCCCAATTGGACCCTAAGGTATGCAAACCCAAACTCCTGGTAACTGGCCCATGCTATTGGTACTTGGTTTAGCATGATATGGGACCCCAGGCAGTTTGCCTCACTTAAGGAGAGCATGGCTCACACCCATCCCTTCCTCAGCCTATCAATCTCCTCAGTTCATGCCCCTTTGCTCCCTACTCTTTATTTTCAGTTCAGTCTGGAAAATGTGTCATCCCCTGACATTATATGCATTCATGTTGGTGTGTGCATATCATATGCATGTGGGTGTAGCATGCACCCAACACCCATCTACCCATGGGGAAAAACCCATGGGTTGATGGGTTCAGATTCCCCATAGGTTAGGTATAGGTCATCCACATTTGATTCATGGGTGACCCATGCCATTCCCTACATGTATACAACATGCATCCACTGCACACACATGTGTATGACATGCACCCACTGCATGTAAACACATACTATACACATCCACCACACTCACATGCAATCACACACACCTGCCACATGTGCACACAATGACACACACCTACCACATGCATATGTATATGATTATCAGGAACCGTACACCAGCAAGCCCGACTATTCAATTCAGCCCACTTAGCCCAACTCTGCCCTTGCTCGCTATTCAACATAATGCCCTCAGCCCACAGACTATATGCACCTCATGTATCCGTCTTGGCATCACACGCTCCTGTCAATTCACTCCACTCATTTACGTCACATCCCATATGCTTGTTATTCCATTCCATCTTCATTTACGTTCAATATCCTTTCATTTATGTTTCATTCCATTTTCATCTATTCGCAATTCCACTCAGTCCTTTATGTCCGATCTTGTTATGATTTCTCTACTCCTCTCTCTATTGCTTGTTATTGGACTCCACTACTCTGCCAGACTATATGTACAGTTCTTAGGTAATTAGTTAAAGCTCAGTCTTGAGCTGGTCAATACACAGACAAGTATCATTGCTCATTTCCCTCTTCTGCTCTCCAGTATTGAAGCTCTTGTTGTTGCTGACATTAGCTCAAGACTATTATATCCCTACAACACCCTATCATGGATGTTGATCTCCTACAACAAATTCTCGCAGGCCTGCAACAAAACAATGCAGACCTGACTGCAATGGTGAACAACCAGACACACCACCTTAACCAACACCTAGCATCACTACAAGCCCAAACACCCCAGCTGACATCTACAACCACCTCCTCTATCCCATCAGCTGGCAAAATTGCAAGACCAGAACCATTTGATGGCTCATCAGAGAAGATTGACATCTTCCTATGCGAGCTCTACCTGAACTTCGAGGACGATGCATCTTATTTCAAAGTGGACCATATGCGAAAGATCCGCTTTGCCTTGTCCTATATGAAGGTGAAGTTTGCGGCTCAGTGGGCAAGTCATATCACAGGGGAACTAGAAGCAGGAACACGCAGCTACCAGAGTTGGGAGGAATTCTGTACTGAGCTGCTAATAACATTCCATGACCCAAACAAGAAAGAAATGGCTCAACGAAAGCTGGAGCAGCTGAGACAAGGAGGAAGGCCAGCAACAGAGTTCTTTGTGGAGTTTGAGGAACATAGGTCACAAGTGGGGTATAATGATGAAGGATATGTTGCCTTGCTCAAGAGGAACCTGTCCCCACAGGTGGTGGAGCGGATTTACACACTGGAGACCATTCCAACAACATATGACAAGTGGAAGTCATATGCCCTCCGTTTTGACAGCCAGTTGCATGAATACCAAGCGACAAAAAGGGGGATTATAGGACCAAGGATATGGCAGGCTCCAAGGAATCCACAGTCTACTCCAGCTCAGTCACTTGCTCCCCCACCCACTTTGGGACCACAACCCATGGAGATTGATCAGGCTCGAGGGAAGCCAGTGAGGGTAGTAACATGCTTCAACTGCAGAGAACAAGGACACATAGCACAAAACTGTCCCAAACCTCGAGGTATACAGAAGGTTAGAGCAACGATGGATGGGTGGACAAAAGAGGAGAAAAAGGAGGTGCTGAACATATTGAAGAAGGAGGATTTTCAGGAGGGGCAGGAGTGAAAAGGACATCCTCCTCGCCCTGGATATCTGTAAACTACTTCACCCCACTAACAGTTGAGGAAAGTGCAGAACCAGAACCTGAAATCATCCTAGAACAACCCTTGAGAGTTGAGAAGGAGAAGAAAGAGAAGAGAAAGCGAGAAGAGAAGGTGGTGGTGGCAGAAGAGGTAGAGAAACCCAAAGAGGGAACGACAGAGTGGGTGTTGTGGAGGATACACCAAGACAACAAGTTGGGGCAGGAAGTGTTGAGACAGTGGACACACAGTGGAAGGAAAGGAGAAGTGACATCAGAAGTAGTGTAATCCATACGAAGGATGAGAAGAGAGGAGGGCATAGAAGTGGTCAAGGAGCTTAGGGGAAGAAAACAGTGGATCAGACGAATCAACCAATCCTCGGTGATGATACCCACTACTGTTGAAACACTGACAGACAAAAGGGGATTCACAATTGAAGTGCTCCTAGACTGTGGGGCAACAGGGTGCTACATCGATGAAGGCTTTGCAAAAGCCAAGTGCTTGCCAATGGAAAGACTCCCAAAACCACTACCCGTCTACAATGTGGATGGAACCCACAA
>QLPG01050360.1:0-11805 GCA_003314385.1 Gomphus sp. MG54 | reverse complement strand
TTTATATCATGATCGCCACCAATGTTGTATTGCGGTAAGTCCACGGCCCCAGATGATCCACCAGTCGAGGAAGAGAAAACGACAAAATCACATCCATCAAATGATCGACTACTGGCTCAAGAGCCTCTTAGCAGCATAATTTCTGGAATAGATAGCGACAACCACAATTTCGTCACGCCGTCAGCGGGTGCGAAAGCAGTTTACTTCTCGACACTAGCTCCAGATCCATCTGATGAGATTGGACAATTCGATGATGAGAGAACGATGCCTGCGAAACGGAAGATAGAACCGGTGGCAAAAGAAGCTAAGGCAGAGCCGTCACGACCCACTAAACGAACGGTATGTGGTGGGGATGTCTACCATGGCAGAGTATCCCATGATAGCGGAATACAGAAAATACCAGCACACCCAGAGACACCGGCGGAAAACGTCGAAGGTGAAAGTAGCAAGGTAGAGAGAGACATCTTATCTATGGTTTGAAAGCTTATCATGCTTCCCACCAGCCACTGACCTACGGATCGAAGAACAAGAGGAAGAGGCGCTAAGAATGAAGAGGGTATACCTGATAAGCTTGTGTTGATATGTTTGTTAGACCTCCTTTTCGTTTTGAGTTCTTACACGTACATAGCTTGGCAATCACATTTATTAAGCGGTGAACGGAGTTTGAAAAGCAGTACACACTTAGCAAATGCCGCGCCAGCTTGCAGTGGGAGAGCCTCAGGTGTCGCAAATGCAGGACCACGACGTCGAGGAGATGGAGGAAGAGCCGGTGGAGCAGGAGGCTGAAGGATACGGTGAGTAATCTTTGCACATCCAACGCGTGTCGAGCGCGTGTACATTCTATCCATATCGCGTTGTGGGGCTTGCCTTGTTCCAAGCACATTCCTTTTGAAGCTACGAGCCTGTGAATATGGAATTGAGTACACGTCGTTCGAAGCTGCAGCTTGTCAGCCAGTGGCGTGAGTCTGTAGGTCTGACTTCCTCACCATGTCTAGCGTCGTCCACACCCACGTCGTCTCTCACATGGATCACATGGTTTTGTTCTTTGCCGGGTCATGAATACTTCTCCGAAGTCAGCGAAGAGTTTATCGAAGACGATTTCAATCTCACCGGGCTGAATGGCATGGTTCCGTTTTGGAAGGAAGCCATGGAGATGGTGTTGGATGTTGAGCCGGGTCCGTCTCACGCATTTTCATATCTTACATCAAAGCAGAGTAAACTCATTGCATCGTTGGCCCGCCTTACGCATAGAAGAGGATTCTCTCAAGATACCGGATGTCTCTATCGTGGAGGCTTCTGCTGAGCTATTGTATGGGCTCGTACACCAACGTTATATTCTGACACGGGCTGGGCTCGCTGCTATGGTTTGCACTCCTGCTGACATATATATTGACTTGCTCAGTCACAGTTGAATTAGGCCGATAAGTATGAAGCAGGCCAGTTTGGGACATGTCCCAGGGTGTTCTGTGCTGGCAGTTATGTCGTGCCATGTGGACGATCAGACCTGCCAGGCATCGACACTGTCAAACTATACTGCCCTAATTGCAACGATGTTTACACGCCGCCAAGCAGTCGATTTCAAGGAGTCGACGGTTCGTATGAGCTTTAGTACTTGTGGTTTAAGATTGTTTATTGGTTACAGGCGCATTCTTCGGGACTACATTTCCGAATCTCTTTTTCCAAACCTATCGAGAGCTCGCGCCAGCGCCGTACTATAATGAGGCGACTGCACCTTCGTGGTCACCCTCTAGTCGCTCGCCAGCTGATACACCCTCCACGACAGCGGCTCAAAGTTCGTTTGTGAATCCCAACCCCTTCGGCGGTCAGAAAGCTCCAGCAGGAAAGGTCTATACGCCTAGGATATATGGGTTTCAAGTGAGCGAGCGGGCTAAAAGCGGACCTCGTATGCGGTGGTTACGCCTGCGTCCACAAACGGCGGAAGAGCTGGATGCGGTTGATTGGCGGGGCCGGTGGGTAGGGAGCGAGGAGGAGGAGTACGATGATGACGAAGGGGTTACCGTCGGCGCGCCTATGGAGGACTTTGATCCTGTGAGTATTTCTTATTGTCCACAAAGATTGAGAGAACGGCAAGACTTAGCTTGTCATTTCTAATCAGGATAATGGGCCTGATGATGAAGAGGACGAGTCAGATGAGGAAGAGGAGGAGGAGGCAGCACTTGGAGCAGAAAAGAGTCATGTGCCTGCAGGAGCCACCGTCAGAGGTACAGCAGGGCGAGGTTCACATTATACGTCGCATGCTGACGGAGATCGCATTGGTAGTCCGGTGAACACACCGCGGGCGTCGACGCCGATCCCTTTTTCCACACCTTTGCGTGTGCGTGCGAGCTCGAGCTCGCCAATGGTAGAGGATGACCACACCCTGGGAGATGGGATGGAGACGGATTCAGAAACACGCTAAGCTCTGTCTCCATAGTTTTGCTTTCACCATTCATACGGGGCATTGAGCTTGCAGCCGTAAAAAAATTGAGCTAGATGTTTTCTTTGGTTCAATGCGCTTTTGTACAGTTTTGATCCTGGCTCCTCTTTACGCTTTTTTTGCATTTTTTTTTCTTCTTTTCATATCCCTTTCTTTTTGCACCCCTATAGATGTTATTATTTAATGGCGAGGTCGCCGTGATATATACCCGATTATGTAGTTTTTTGAGTTCTCTTGATATGCTTAGATAAGCACCTGTGCAGTTTGCGCTTGGTGGAACTCCGATTATTGCATAACTTCAACACTCAACATCACGATGGTCAGGTCAAGTGAGCGTTAGCTGCATCGTGTAGAAACCCACTTTTGAATTGACAATGTCCTTTAGACTTGCGTGTGGGTCTCAATAAGGGACATCCAACAACACCCATCGAAAAAGCAGTCAAGCCTAGACAACGCAAGGGACGTGCTACACCGAAGACATCGTTCACCCGTCAGGTGATTCGTGATGTTGCTGGATACGCTCCGTATGAGCGTCGAGTAATGGAATTGCTCAGAAACAGCAAGGTGCGATATACTGCTCGATTCTCGGTGTGGAGTGCTCAGATGGTTTTTTTTCTAGGACAAGAAGGCGAGAAAGTTGACGAAGAAGCGGGTATGCAGCTGTTTACACTCTATAATCCTTTGCTTTTTTCTGGAACTAAATGATTGTTCTCGTAGTTGGGTACACTCTTACGCGCCAAGCGCAAGATCGATGAACTGGGTGCTGCTATTCAGGAGAGCAGGAGAGCAGGACACTAGATCCATTTGGTGCATAAAAATACTCCAGGGGTTGCCCTGTCATGTACTCCATGAGATATATTATGCTTGTCGTATGTGTCAATATCTGCCCGATTATGATGAAATCTTGCGGTCTCGGAGTGCTTATTGTAGAGTGCCCGAATTAACGATAGGCAGGTTGTTTAGGCCGTCGGATCCCTGACCAGTCGGGACGACGATCTAAATACTATATATCATGCTTTCGGTTACGGTAACACCTTAGTTGTGACCTGACTTGATATCGAATATGAGAAGAGACAGCCGGATATGAGAACAGACAACCGAATATGAGAAAAGACAAGATCGTGAGAATCTTAGTGTGGTGTGTAGTGCAGGCCTGGCTACGGGCCTGGTCAGGCGTACAATGCGCACTGCAAATTTGAATATTGTGTATGTGGGCCCTAAAGGGACCGTCGGGTTAGTCGGGGCTCTGTGATTGGGTGTGTCATAACGATGACTATGAGGGTGACGCGTTTTTGTCCCGGAGTGAAACTAAGCGGACCCTAATATGACAAAGCACCCATATTCGGCTTGACTTAAAAACCATGTCTTCTCGCGCGACCTCAGTTAGGCCTCCCTATATAACTATACGGACATCAAGAGCCCGTCCTTCCTCCTACGTTCCCCCCCCTGCTTCTCCGGGCGTATCTACTACCCCCAACATCACTGCTCCAGACCTCGACCTCGGTGGTCCCAGTCGCGATTCCAGAGCAGGCCCCGGGCCCAAGTACACGACTATGCCTCCCGCTGTGTTTGCATCCATCTATTCCTTCTTCTCCGCCAATTCCGAACGTCACCATATGTATGCGTTGTCGTCCTCGGCTACGTCCAGTGCAGACTCCTTGTCACTTCCCCTGCCGGCCTCGCCGCAACAGGCCACATTTAGTGCGGGTGTTTGGGAGAAGGATGGTCATTTTCGCGTAGGGGGGTGTCCTACAACACGAGAATCACGTCCGTGGTGGTCTGGTGGCATGTCGGTGCGGGTCTGTCGTACGATATATGCCTGGTCTCGTGCTCATTTTTCCCTCACAGACCATCGCACCACTTCTTATGTTGTTCATCTTATTTCCATTATCGGCAATGCTTGTTCTTGCTGCCCTCTTCACCCTTCCTATCACCGCTTCTTTTCCGCACAACCTGTCCGAGCTCGCTCAGTTAGGGCTTGAGTTGCAGACCTATGCAGACAGTGGCTTCCGCCCAAAGGCGCATGTATTGGGTGTCTTGTCTCTGACTGCTCTCTGGAAACATGCGTGGTCTGTGCCGGGTAGTGTTTTACTGGTGAATAGCCTTTACACATTTTGGCGCTGATTGATTAATATTACCCCGGCTCTAGAATGTGTTGTCTGGTGTTCTCATGTCGCCGGTTTTGGCCACCTTACTCATGACATCACTGACTGCTGTTGGATCTGTACTATCATCACTGTTGGCGGCCCCTTTGGCGCCCATCATATCCCAAATTCTCCCCAAGGCGCTGGCGATTACACGGAGCGCGCTAGAAGGGGGCGACACGTTTTCGACCTCGAGCAATAAATCACCCGGTTGGGTGCGCTTGTCCGTGTTGAGACTGATCGGAGTGGTACCCTGGTCGGGCATAAATATCGCGTGTGGTGTATCCGGAGTCTCCTTGTTCGATTGCGCATTGGGCGCGTTCATAGGCACGCTGCCGTGGACGGCTGTCACGTGCCAGGTATGTCTCATTATGTACATCATTCGCGGAAGGTATCTGACGCACTTGAATCGAACCAGATCGGTGATATTCTGCAGACAGTAGCATCGACAACGTCATCGGATGCTCCCGAGACACTCACGTCACTGCTGCATTCCCGCACGGTCTTATTCAAGCTTGCGATCCTCACGGTTGTCTCCCTCGTCCCCATATTTGCCCGTGATCGGCTGAAAAGCTTTATTGCACGCACATCAGAACACGAAGAGTACATGACTGAATGTAAAAATTAACGGATTGGCCGATCTGCGAGACCGTTGCCTTATACGAAAGAATACAATAATATTACTAATATCCTCACATTTAGTTACGTCATGTACGAGCCTTAGCCACAATTATTTCCTGATTGAGTGTCCCATGTAATAAGCGCCTGTAGGATTGTTCTCGCAATTGCTTGTATGGATTGGTATGCTTTCTTCCCAATTAGTGTCACCTATATTGCTCAAAATTTATCGTGTCTTCAAGCCTTGAGCTCAATCTGCACCAGCTCATTCTGAGCGACCTTGCGCGCAATGTTGGCCAATCTACATCTCCTGAAGCGCTACCCTCGGTGGAAGAGGCAGTGGAACTTGTATCGTCAAAGGTGGAGACGATGAATCTTTCGAACCAGACAGAGGATCCACCTCGGGTGTTCATGGTTAGTGAATGTATAGATTGGTAGTTTGTCGGTGCACTTAGTAGTGTGTACAGTCGACCTCGCGGGTGCATTGCAATATTGGATTCGGGGAGCTTGCTGTAAATATGCCAGAAACACACATTGGTCCTGCCATCTCTGGGTTAATCGACATTTTGCGTGATGTGCCCTTTATTGACTTTGACCAGAATCTCTCGTGGACTGGTGAGGGCGAGACTATGCTAGATGATATAGGGTTCTAATTTTTTTTTTGAAATTTTGTCAGATTGGGCACTCTCGGATCAGCTGGTGTTTTCCACAGTTTCCTCCCTGCTTCGTTTGGCAATGTCACATACGGAATATCGTACTCCAGTCATGGATTCCATATTTAAATTCGTTTCTACGACAGTTTCTCAGCTCAAGGAATCCGATCGTATGTCGCCTTTTTCTGTTGCTTCTTCCAAGCAGCTCATGCTGCAACTCTCAGCTAACAATGTTATCACACAATTCGCACCCTCGTTTCACGGCTTGTATCGTGCCATCATATCCACTCCTTATCCGTGGCTCTTGTCTGAGTGGCAACAGTTATCTTTGAACATGAGCGCTCTCTTTGCCTCCGAGGTCGTGGAACGTCTCAACAATCTTCTAATAGACTCCGCGAGACTCACAGAAGATGACCATCAGGAAGAATCTTTTGTTCGAACGCTTCTGTCTCGGTACGTAGCCAGCGGAAGACCATTGACGGGATATTTTGTGGTGTGCTGTGTTATAGAGATTCAAGGAACCGTACTAGCGCAGACTTTGTCTCTCCCTCGGGATGAAGGTTCTTGTGATGCGCGAGAGGAAGCTGCAGCGGCAAATGCTGTTTGGACGGCTCTCATCAGCTATCCCGCCCGTGTCTTTGACATTCACGATGAAGCCATTCAGAATAATCTCCGAAATACTATAACCTCGGCATTGAGATGCTATGCAGATCTGCTATTTCAAATCGAGGAGCTTGACGGAGATCCGTCTATTGATACCTATGCTTGGGAGACCATGTCTGAGAGTCTAGTGGGTGTTGTTTCTCATTGGTATCTGCCATGAGCTTTTAGAAGCTTATGCACGTGTTCAGAAACTCGCGTCTGTCTGCTCTGTTGTTCTTCAAGAACTTGACCCGACCCTGTTTACGCGATTGAAAGCTCTGCTTAGTGAGGCGTCGCCAGTTTCCGATGCATTAGTCCAAGAGGCTGCCTTAGAAGCAACTACTGTATTGGTGCATAAGTATGCATCTACTGGTGTTACACCGCTTTTCTTTACTCGATCGAGTCTCATTGTCTTTGTGTAGTTTTCCGTCTATCGCAGCTGGCATGGCTCAGCACTTGCGACGTTTTGTAACGTCTCCGCTTCCCATTTTTGAGATTGAATATGCTACAGCTACGCGGGGACCTCCACCTCTTGTAGCCGCTGCCAAATGCTTGGCGCTATGCATAAAGGTCACTGACGTCGCTCTGCGATCCCTCACTCATTGCTAACATCGAATACAGTACGCTCCAGGGGATGACCTCATCATGTCGAACATGTATTCTCTTTTGAACTACATCGCAGCAACCAGCCAAGACATCTTGGAAGGGTTGGGATCGAAACTCGCGGGATTCTCTTCTTACGTTCATTCAGAAAATTCTACTATACATTCAGTGGAAACAGGCTTGCGTGGATGCACGGAGAGAGAGAAACATCTCATTGGGATCAGCACAATCACAGTGGTAACGCGCTTAGCGCTCGAATTTCAAGTAGAAGAGGTATGCTTCATCGGTCGCAGCTTGAGTTAAGCTGAAATATTGAGCAGGTAACTCGGTTGACCATTTCTATGCTTTTGCAACGCATCAGAGCTGCGGAACCCGTGATTGAAGCCGCGATTGCCCATAATCTCGTGGATCTGGCACTGTCAGCTCCTGAAAACGCTTTTATGGACATTATTCGAACATTCTCGACTATTAGTCGCACAGCTAACCCTGAAGACTCTAATTTTTCGAATAATGTGGTGAGTTTTACTTTTTTTTTTTCATCTTTGACAAGATTTCAAACTTTGCCTAGATTTTAACGGCACAGACTCGACTTGCCCGAGAACTTCGAAAACGTCCCAGTCTAAGAAACGATTATCTTCAAGAGCTTCTGGTCTTATTCGCTGACAAGGGGGTTGGCATTCAAACAATTGCCACTTCTCACATGCACCGGAAAGTGAGCCACGAATCTACCACATGCTTTCCAGACACTAATGTATCACCTTTTCCTGATAGACCGATGCGCTGATTGAGCAACTGTCCACTCTGGTTTTACCAATTGCGGCGTTGTTAGAGCATTCCGATTTCACCCCAGATGTTGAAAAAGTGCCCGAGCTTGTTGGTTTATTCCGAAACATGTGGTTCTTGTGTGTCTTATTCCGCTTCACTGGCCAAAGTACCACGGATTCTTTCGATTCCTCCCGTCGTGCTCAACGAGAAGCACTGTCACATATATCCAGGAAGACTCCTCCGTTGGTCCGAGAAGAGGAGCATGACTTTGTGAGCAGTGCACTTGAATATAACTCGGTGATCCGTCATGAATATGCACAGAACGTGAGTGTGTTGTATTGCCATGGATGAAGCGCTAACGGTCTCGCGTGTCAGGCTATCACTCATCACAGGGAAATTCTTATCAAATACATCCCTTTGAGGGCGAGCGAGATTCGATATCTCCACCCTGGCTTGGTTGTTTTTCTCTTGGCTATGCACGATATAGAAACCATGCGCTCTGCTGCTGGATTGTCCTCATCACTGGTGACATACTTCGTTAACAGCAGTCTTAACAAGCACACTGCTATGAGTGCATGTATGGACTCTATAGCCGAAAAGGTGGGTTTTGGAACCATCGCATTGCAGTGAACTGCTTATGCAGAGAGCGTTATCAGGTCATGCGGGATTGTCAGATAGATCTGAGTAAGAAAGTCATTGAACATAGCATCCCGCGGCACATCTCGTCAGAACTACGAAGTCTCCTTGTCTCCAGCTGCCACCGCATCAACAAGGCTCGCGAAGTCGCGTCCCGCTATCTGAACAGGCTGATCACTTCGTTTCCTTCTTTGATGTGTGGAGCTCCGCTGGTATTTGCCATCCTTGAGGTCCTGACAATCTTGCAACGAGCATGTGAGGGAGAATTTACGGATGAGGTGCGGTGAACAGTTATTGCCTACGCTTCATGTTTAACCCATCACACATCAGTTTAATCCCGTGTACGAGTTCAAGTCGGAACGCGTTGATGTTTCCATACAACTTACTGATTCGTACTCAACGCGCAATGAGATACTTGCACAGTTGCATCGTAATGCCACTAATTGGTTCACAAATGCACTTACTCGCGCTCCCATCGAGTTTCAGGCTGCATTGCAGGTATATATAATCAGAGGCGACGTGGTTTTCAAAGTCTGATGTTTTTTTTTCGACTTAGAAATATCTGACAAAAGATCAGTCTGCGACTTCTCGAGATGCGATTGAACTGGGTGCGTCAATGGCCCTGCGGTTTGGGGTATCCATAAGTACAAGTCAAAGAGGAGCAGGTAATTGCGATTTATATTGTGATATTTATCCTCCCTCTAATGCCCAGCCTTCGATTAGCACCAATCTCTGGAACACTTCCATGGAAGCCGGATAGATCCAAGGCATTGACTAGTCAAATCGCAAGTAAAGAACACTTTGCTGGAGAACCAGACGGGTTCCGTTTAATTCACGCTGCGGGTATGGGGCCTTTATTTGTTCTTCCGGTGGTCTGAACTTAAATGACATTTAGTATCTCATAATATTGAGAAAATCCCACCAAATCCAATCCCTCCAGTGATTCGAAGTGCCCTCAAGTGCAAGATGGCTGAAACCGTACGGGATGTCCAAAATAAAACGTGTGTTTTAACGGTCCAGGATTTGAAGCGATTGCTCTTTCGTTGTGCATCGATGCTTATTTCCATTCCTGAAGTAAGATTGTTTTTTTTTTCTACTATTTTATCACAGCGTTCTTAATCTAGTTGACAGCGCGATGACGAGCTTTTACATTATTTGGTTGTGCTTCCCTACGCAGTGTTTACTCCGGCTGCCATTTCGACGGGCATTGAGGCATGGACGTGGGTCATCGGAGAGAGAGCAGACCTTGAAATGTGCATCATGTTGGAATTTCACGCAGCATGGATGAGGGCAATTAAACACCAAAAAGGGATGTTTTCTAGTAGCTTGAAGTGAGTTGATCCCTCATTGATTGTTGGGAATTGGTATTGATCAAATTATTTTGACTACAGCGCACAAAACCCATTCTATAGTCCCATAGAGTATAGCCCGACTAACAAAGCAGATATAGACAGAGCTGCTGCCGCCGCCCGACGGGTCTTAACGCCGCATGCTCTACTATTGCAGATGCTACTGAGTAGATTTCAAGCTATACGGTACAGTCAACCGTATCTCGTTCGTGTGATTTTGGGTGTGGTTCTACGTTCGGCTCTTGCCTATCCCTATCTCAGGTATGTGTCCAAATGAGCCATTTTTTTTTCTTCAATGCGGCGCGCTCAGGACCTGGATAGCACTCATCCTTTTGCGAGAGAAAATCGCTTCTCGTTTTTAATATTTGGATTTGAGACACTCAAGAGCACTCAGATGGATTCGGCATGTGAACGCCATTTCCGCGATGCGCTTTATATGGTTGCGTTTTCTTGGTTCTCCACGGCTCCTCAGTGTGTATTATTGTGTGTTTTATTATCATCATCGTTAGAAATTGAAGTCTTTTTTTTCGCAGATGGTCGTTTGGCGCGGACCGTGTGCAACTTGAAAGCGAAATCAAAGTCTTGAATGAGTTTTTAATGCTGGTAGAAGGTGACTCGGTCAAGGATACTTATCTTATTTCCGCCCTTGATCCTCCTCGTCATGAACCTGGTGATTCCCTCAAAAACTTGTATACATATTTTCAGAGACTCACTAATTTAATTTTTCTTTATCTGCCAGGAGGAGGAACTAGCTTCAAAGACACGAATCAGCTTCTGCGTCTTCTCGTTGAAAGCGAAATTTCGCGACTTTGTGTATGGGGGAATACGATGAATGATGGAAAGCGTGGTAGTGATCATAATAATTTTACTGAGAGAGGGCTTACCGATGTAATGCACCATCCCAAAAAAACACTGGTCACTTGTGATATTACTTATTCAACTTTTTTTTTTTTTTTGCACAGGCGTCGTGGCGACATCTTATCCGTACAGCGTGGAAGATCGAACCGGCTATTGCTGTCCATTTGCCTGAGCGATTCAAGCTTCATGTTGTTGCGAACGAGGTGGGCAAGTGGGTGAGATCGAATACTCGGAATGTGTTGGGAATTCCTGATGCGTTGAAATACTTGCTTGGGGAGCAATTGGATCATAATGTTCGACGTGATTTAAAGGTCTGTTGTGATGCGCATGCGCTTGTGATAATGACTTTTTGTTAATGGTTTTTGTATTTTTTTTGATGGTTTTTTTTACAGCATTTGCTAGTATGGGCACCTGTGACCCCAATCACGGCGGTTACCTACTTCGAACCACGATATAACAACGAGCCACTCATTCTCCAATATGCACACCGTGTATTGGAACAACACCCCGTAGATCTGACGTTCTTCTTCGTTCCTCAAGTGGTGCAAGCTCTGCGCCATGACTCTCTAGGTACCTATCTGATATATATACTCTTTTGTCTTTTGATCTACCTCTCCTGACGTTTTCGGTCGTTTACAGGATACGTTAGGTGTTTCGTTTTCGAAACGGCACAGGTGTCGCAGTTGTTCTGTCATCAGATTATCTGGAACATGAAAGCCAACTGCTATAAGGTTATAGATGACTCGGCAGAAGTGGTACGTTCAAAGCTTTGTTGTTAGGCGTGAGCGTGATTGATTGCTTAGTCCAATTCACGATTAGGAAGATGCTATGAAACCAGTACTCGAAGAGGTGATCGCAACGGTGATAGGCTCTCTTTCAGGAGAAGCGAAGAAGTTTTACGACAGGGAATTCAATTTCTTCAATGAAGTTACAGCGATTTCTGGGAAATTGAAGCCTTTTATCAAGAAGACGAAACCAGAGAAAAAGGTTCATTTTTATCGTGACTATTTTAGCCCCCCAGCAAAAGTTCATTGACGTCACTTTTTTTGCATAGGCAAAAATTGATGAAGAGATGGCGAAAATCGAAGTGGATGTTGGTG
>QLPG01050358.1:0-17757 GCA_003314385.1 Gomphus sp. MG54 | reverse complement strand
ATGATGGTGGAGGACTGAGCGGGTGGAGAAGGGATCGGGGAGGAGGGGTGAAGAGATGGAGTGGGAGGGAATAGGATTGAAGACTGAAGGAGTTGGAGAAGGTGAAGAATGGAAGAGTGAAAAAGTGGGGGTGGTTTTTGGGAGGAGGACGTCTTCAGGAGGGGAGTTTGAGTAGTTTGAAAAGTTTCTAGCTGGTTGCCACCCCCCCCTTTTAGGTAGACGTCCCATCGTCTACTAAAGGTATCGGCCTCTAGCCGAGAAGAACGGAAAAGAGTCATATGGGCATATGATGTGCATGTATGGAGTGAAGGAACAGAATCGGATGGGGACAGATGGGTGAGACCTTGGCCGAACGTGCCGAATGACAATGTTGGCCGAGAGGTCCCTGCCGAGAAACTTGCCAGCCATTCTGGTGTACAAGCATGCACAAGGCAGTTGCATTGACTAGGGCTATTGGCAAAGCTTCCAGCAATGGAACAGGATCCTGGGTGAGGCTTTTGGAACAGTGGAAAATGCCACCTGGACCGAGGCCATCGGGATGCACCTAAAAACATCAGTAGCTTGACGGATTATAATACTGCCCAATACCCTGTTAATCAATGGATGATAGCGGGTGAGCGAGTTGTGCCCGAATATTGCTAACCGACGGATCTAGTACATGACGGACGGATGGGTGGACTGGTTGTCCGAACGGAAGATCTAGTAACATGTGTATGTGTTCAGTAATGACCGAATTTTTTTTTGCTGTACTGGATCAAAGAATTTAATTGAAGTTGAAGTAACATGTTGGTTGTGAACAAGTCATGATTCTATCAGACATATAAGATGGTTTCCCGAGAACATTCGGTACCAGCGTCGGATGACGGAACAAAAATTAAAATGAAGAGGAGAGGAAGACGTAGCAGCATTGAATGAACCTCACTACTGGCATCTGCCGAGTCAACGCAACTCTCGGTGTGCTCAGAGGCCAGTCGGATGGCGATCTAGTCTCCGTTTGCTGATGCTGAATTTTCAGCTTTAGTGTCTGGAGTACCAGTTGCCTGGGGGACGGGGTCAGGAGTAGTAGTTGCGTAGCTTTTGCTTGCTTTAGGGCACCCAGCAATTTTGTGATTTTTTTGCACCACAAAAAAGACACAGATTGTTGATTATGTTAATTATGCGTCTCTGTCATTCACTTGGGAGGAGCTTTCCATTTTTGCTGATGATTTTGGTGTGCTTGGGTTGGGTTGGCTGGAATTGTTTACTGTCCTCGTTTGTTGACATGTTTGTGTTGCTGCTATTATTCCGTGAGGTCGTGATCGTAAGTAAGGCACGGGAAGTAGTGTGATTCTGGGTATACTGTCAAGCATCGGATACTGACGGACTTCGGTACTGCCGAGGGGTGTTGTCGAAAGATTGGGCAGACTATGGCCAAGTCCTGCAGGCCAAGAGTAGTGGCGTTGGCTTCAATGTACTCGTGCATTGCACCCTACTTGCCGTGCGTACCACTGTATTTACAACAGACAGGTACTCGGGGGGATGCTGAGGATGCCGGCCCAAGTCGAGGACTGTAACAGAAGAGAAGAAGGTAGAAGGGCCTAAGCCTAGTCAATACCCAGAATGAAGAAGTATGTACATCCATGTCCTACTTATATAGGTTAAGAAGCGACATGTGGAATAAGGAATGTGGGACAACAAGGTATGCAGAGCATGTGGTTATTGTCTACAACAAGTAAAATTAGAATAAGAAATGTAAGGCGGAGATAAAACAATAAAGGACAGAATAATAGGACATGCCCTAGGATAGGACAATAGGAAATGCCCGATTATAAAACAAGGCTATAACCAAGGATAACACAAGGGCAGGAAGTCCCAAGGTGAGGTGGACTGAGGAGTGAGGAGTAGGCGTGGGAATGAGGGGTGTGACCGATATGTGCGTCTGGCCAAGAACAACTCATTGAATGGTTCGTACTTAGTTACTAATGGAGTATTTTAGTCGGTACCGCCGAGTCATCGGGTCCTCGGTACGTGTACTTGTGTCAGGCTCCGGGAATGCTGAGGAGTGGCCAAGTCCTGCAGGCTGGGAATAGTGGCTTGGCTTCAACATGCTCGTGCGTTGTGCCCTACTTCCCATGCATGCCACCGATTTAGGACAGAGGGATATCCGGGAGAGTGCCAAGAGTGTCGGCCCAGGTAAAGGACTTGGGACAGGAGAGGGGAGGACAAGAAGGTGTAAACCTAGTTGATTTCCAGAACGAAGAACCATCTACATACATTGGCTACTTATATAGGCTAATAAGTGAGATGTGGAACAGAGTGGCACAAGGAATGGAGAACAATAAGGTATGAAGAATCATGTGGAGGTATTGTCCACAATGATCAAGAATAGAACAAGGAATGTGGATGATAATAGAACAGTGAGGTATGACTGAGAACAAAAGAGTGAGTTGAGAATAGAAAAATAGAGAGTGGCTGAACATAAAACAATAGGGCCACTGCCGAGTGGCAACGAATGGTGAGTGTCCTGAGGGTAAACAGGCAAGGGGAAGGACAGGGAATAATGAAGAATAGAAGGGTGGGATAGGGATAATGAACCAAATGATGAACTGAATGTACCGAGCCGAGGCCACACACTGGTGAGGGATGATATGGGTAAGGGTCGGTTGGTCGGTACTGCCGAGTAAAT
This sequence comes from Gomphus sp. MG54, assembly GCA_003314385.1. Lineage (NCBI taxonomy): Eukaryota > Fungi > Basidiomycota > Agaricomycetes > Gomphales > Gomphaceae > Gomphus > Gomphus sp. MG54. Next base: position 15,092 of record QLPG01050358.1, on the reverse strand, counting down.
CAGAGCATGGTATCGTGGGCTTTACAACTTGACAGTTTCCAACACAATATATTATATCATATCACTACATACTTTATCTAACTTGTGGGAGGACCACAAATCGTTAAACCAATGCTTTGGCGCCCAGGCCGGATTCCCGGTACGGCGCCTAAGCGGAGAGTAAACCCAGGACTCAGCTCCCTGTAGAATTGCCATAGGGCAATATATATCCTAGTGATAAATACATATAAATTCACAGGAAATTCCATAGGATTATTATACTATTTATCCCACCGACCCTCCGATATTATAGCGTGGGAAAACCCCAGGAAACCCTATCTGACAGACCCAACTAGAGATTAAAACTCTCAGATTAATCTACACCAAGAAGGGGTAGAATAGCAATACTATCACCTAAGTGACCTAAGTCATTACATGCACTGTGTTGATATTAGATTCTGTGTTCAACATCGTGAGAGTCTTACTAGACCCATTTGAATGTGAACTCTTTGCAATCCATGGGATAGAACTACTCACCTTGATGGATATATTTGGGAGAAAACAGTTAATTATTGAGAGGAACATCAGGTAGATGATCTGGGCATAGCGAGCAAAAATATACAGGACTGATCCTAATCTCAGCTTCTTCCTCCAGATATGTTTTCTCTCATAATGGAATGTGAGGAGTGTGTCATAAACCAAGAGCGCTATTTCAAATCGTGAGATCACAATGAGGTCCACATAAAAATACTACTGAGCTTACTCAACGCAGCAATGAAAGAATAGTTCTCAGCCAAACTGTCCAGATCATAAATTTCCTCGAATCCAAACAGTTTAGTCTACTCACAAATCTGTTTCCTGCTGGATTAAAACTGGATTACTCCCTTTAGAGGACATCTGGTGAGTGAATAGTGAGAAAGACTGGATCGTGTGTTGGAATGAGACGCTGATGGATACAGCCAAAATGTGGAAGCTTTATGAGAGTCATGGCTGGGTAAAGGGAAAATATGTTGTTGAAACCAAGATATTATCTCTGCTATGATTTCGCTTGATGGTAAACAATATGTAGAGACGGCATCGCGATAGAAGTGATTCATGAAACTTGATGTCATGTACTTGAAATAGCCTTCCAATGAATAGCGATTCTTCTGTCTAGTGGCAGAGCTCCGATCTCAATCTAACAAACTTAAACCATCTTTGGGAACAGGCCGTTGTATGAATTCAGGATAGGATTCCCTGAATGTGTATGGATGCCTTCCCCTAACAATCAACAAAAATGAAACATTAGATGGCGCGAGAAGCTTGAACCATCTGCTACTAACTGTTGTGACAAGGGGCGGAAGGAGCGGGGCAAGATACGAAGGGAAAGGGGCAGGATTAGTAAAGAAGAGATTGCAATGAATGAAGAACGGACTTATGCAATAAAGAACGACATATGGCCGCACCGGGACGTATATACCCAGTCTTCAAGGAGAAGATGATTAGAAATTAGCAGGGTCTCCGATCAGGGTAGGATCCAGGTATAGGCACTCACCATCAATGGTGAAGATTTAGGTGTATAGCATGGTGCATTTGAGAGTGCTGTCGGTGACATGGAGGAATGATCAAAAGATAGGGTGCCGACCCTGCATCTGGATTGATAATGCCATTGCCATATTAGGAAAATGTTCTATTATCATAGTACGGCCAATTTATGTATAAAACCTAAGTAGATAGGATAACGAAAATACAACCTTTTCAGTCCCATCCTTTCCTCTATCAACCGAGGCTTCAATCCAGCATACATTTCAACTAATAGATTAAAATTCTCAAGGGCTCTAGCCCTGGCTAGCATTTGCAGATTAAACTCTCTTTTCTTTACATTCATATCAAGTTTTTATCACACAGGGTTCAAAACATCCAAAGGATTCATTTATTCCTACCGACCTCACACCATACAAGGCAAACTACATCCTCTATCTACCAATCCAAGTCCAACTACCAATGGAAAATGCTTACTATGACCTTGGAGTTGAAACAAAACCATACACATGGCTAGTAGATCTATCAGCACCAAATCACACATGTGGAAACCTGGAACTATTTACGTACCTCAACTACAATACATATATTGGCACCGTGAGGAACATTCTGTTATCCGATCAACAAAGTGGAGTACCTGATGCCAATGTAACACTCACCGATGTCATCTACATGCCAGAGCAAAACACGAATGCATTATCAGTAGAGCGACTAACGAATGGGAATGCAGAGCTTACCTTCACACAAGATCACATCATGCTATCCAAGAACAGATCAGTCATTGCATTCAGCTCAAAAAAGGGGTACACATACTCATTTACTGCTGTGATTGCACCGCCGTACCCAGGACCACAGCCGAACATCATTACTCACCAACCACAGACATGTTACACTGCATACACAAGCCAAATCACACCAGACTCATTGAGGATACCAAAGCAGATGAGAGAGAGAGCGGAAAGCACAAGGAACAGATAGCGTCTAAGAGAGGGAAGCCAAGCAGAGCAGCAGAGGATGACAACAGAGCAGTCAAGAAATGGGGAGAAAGTGATCAGAGGAAAAGAAACAAACCAGACAATCAGCGTACAATTGACACCGGTTAACAGAGGAGGGACTTACCTCGCAATTGGCGATGACACCCTACCAGGGCCCGGATACGAAGGCAACTTGATGCTCTTGATAGACAACATTGCAATCCCAGAGCCAGAACAGTTGAAGCAATGAGAGAGAGAGAGAGAGGAAGAGGAAGAAGTCAAGGGGGATTCATTGGAAGAAATGGAGAAAAGAGTCAGTAGCGAATGGAACAAAGAAAAACGAGAAACGTACCCATTTTTGGAACCCATGGACACAGAGATTGAGGACGACTTCATGGAAGCAATGGAAAGGAACGTCAGTGAAGGGGTGGATGAGACAGATCAGAAGACTTACCTGTTGAAGGAACGGAACGAGACTGCACAGACCCAGACTTGGACCCCAAAGACCGATCCAGCAGAAATGAAATTACCATCACCATCAAAAACCGCAACACCGGTTACAGCCGCAGAGACGATGCAAGCAGTTTCGCCAAGGATGGATAGGACACAAGCAGAGAGAGGAAAGATGGTTGACAATGAGAGAATGGGGAAGAAGATGTACCACGATAGGTCACAAGCAGCAGACGGCGATCCCATGAGGCAGTCGATCGAGGACACCACTGTGCATATCGGAATGTCAACCATAGCACCAACGCAAAGGATAGGTGACACGGCGCACATCGAAGACAAGGCGTTGCCAGTCACTGCATCAGCCCAAACGAGATATGAAGGGCCGTATAACTGGGCGCAGATCAGACGAATGCACATATCAACGCCGCGCATGACGAACAGGAAAAGCCAATGATCGACACATTAACACAGGATGTGCATGAATGGACAGGAGGCAAAGGGCCGCACATTGACGAAGGGTTGACAGAAGGGATGGAGAAGAATGTCAGCAAGGTTTTGAAGCACAACAGCGAAGCAACTCACCCATCATCACATGAGCCATTGAGGCCATGAGTAGCAAGCAAAGACGCAACCCATACCGCGATCGAGGACGCCATCACAATGCCAAAGAGCCGGAATAAGCAGGGACCGCATACCATAGTAAAAGAATCAGACATGGATGATGCAAATGTATGGAATGATGCGACACATATCCAACATGAAGGGGTGGAGAAGAGACTCAGTAAAAACTCGAGGAAGAATAGCAGAACCGCTTACCCATTGCCAAACGATCCCACCACCGAGACCACGCCGTTGAGGCGAACAAGTGCAAAACTGGCGCAAACAGACCGTGACACATCATGCACTACAGAGAATGATCGAACAAGTGAGTCAGTTGGAACCTCCAACCCCGAACGAGCAGCAAAACTCATCGCAATCGAGACAGAAGCCACCGTATCGCCACCAACAAGCCACAATGAAAGGAGGCCGCTGACCGCCACGCATGCAGGGACAAAAGACGATACATCACGTACCATCGAATGCACCGTTATGGCGGAACCAATGAGGCTGACCGCCGTACCATCCATAGGGGCTGTGAAACCCATCGCAGCATCGAGGCTTCAAGGAACGAACCCAGCGCATACCCACGCTCATACGACGCATATTGAACACACGAGGCCACCACGTACAGTCGAGATCGTCGAGGCGGAGCCATTGAGGCAAACCGCCATACCATCCACAGAGACCACAGGGACCATAGTGACGTCGAGGCAGCCAGATCCAGATGCAACACACACCCACACAAAGACCAGAGACACCGGCATCTTGAGTCCATCGTACAGCCAGCCCAGCTTTAGCTCTAGACCAGAATCGCCACCGCCATTGAACAAGACGATGGCAGATGACACGGAACATCCGGCTTGTGACAGGGACGCGCATCACGTGATGCAGTCACACGTATATGGAGACAAAACACCGATGTTATTTTACAGAATATTTTCCCTACCGAGTTACCTACAAAAACGCGAAAATAAAATGCACATGGTCCACACACCTAGGGAGTCAATTCCGCACGAGAATGCACAAAGCAAACAACTGACGCCACTGCATATATTTGTCAAAAACTCACTCACGGCAAATTCCAACTCGACTCATGCATTGAAAACAGTGCTGTCACTTCCCCATCATACTCAGCACTCTACTCCAATCCTCAGACACGGAACGCAATGGATCCGAGAGGTTTTCAAACCACCGGACACAGATAGAAACGAAAGTCTTATTTTTTCAGACAGGCGCAGTGTATAACAGCAGACATTTGAGGGAACATGTCAAAAAAGGTCTCAAGAGATGGAGAAATGTCATTATCATGTCCAACAGTCCCTGCACACCTTGAAGGGGTGCACATATGCATCACTACCACACATCCCCCACATCAGCTTCTATTCATACAAAAAATCGCCACATTGGTTCATTTATCGGCAAACACATCTGCCAACACACTCATGCATTGGCAGATATGTTTGAAAGGGTGTGTTGTGACAAGGGGTGGAAGGAGCGGGGCAATATACGAAGGGAAAGGGGCAGGATTAGTAAAGAAGAGATTGCAATGAATGAAGAACGGACTTATGCAATAAAGAACGACATACGGCCGCACCGGGACATATATACCCAGTCTTCAAGGAGAAGATGATGAGAAATTAGCAGGGTTTCCAATCAGGGTAGGATCCAGGTATAGGCACTCACCATCAACGATGAAGATTTATGTGTATAGCATGGTGCATTTGAGAGCGCTGTCGGTGATATGGAGGAATGATCAAAAGATAGGGTGCCGACCCTGCATCCGGATTGATAATGCCATTGCCATATTAGGAAAATGTTCTATTATCATAGTACGGCCAATTTATGTATAAAACCTAAGTAGATAGGATAACGAAAATACAACCTTTCAGTCCCATCCACTCCTCTATCAACCGAGGCTTCAACCCAACATATACTCTAACTAATACTAACAAACCAGTGGTACTCAATCCATAGCCATAGGCGCATACTTCAGTTCACCGGTTAATTTAACTCACCTCATCTAGTGGTTCGTGATAGATGTCTGAAGGAGTCAGCCAAACAACAGTTTCATCAATCGGGTGGCACCTCACTACGTTAGTTTTAAGTAACTTCTCCATGTTGTGGTTAAGCTTGGTCCGACTGACTACACATTTTTTCTAGGGACATATTGTGTATATCTCATTCTCTTGACCAGAGTTGAGGCATGCACTTACCTCAAGCATCTCGTGCCACACGATATCGCACTTTTTGTTTGAAATTGGAGGAAAGAGTTGATACATGTTGAGCGAATTCTATGTGGTTTGCTCCAATAGGGTTTATCGAAAGAGATTTCAGGTTGTTTTTTTGCATGAGGTTAGAGATTGGAACTTAGTAACGATGCGGAATTTCCTGTTCTTTCTGGATTTACGCTGGGTTCCAAACGCGCCGAGCATGATGAATGCTTTCTTGGATGTCGACGTGGCAAGGTGCCAGTGCACGCAGCGGGCGGGAGGGGCAAAGTGAGGGAAGGCATGTACAGCGGAGGGGTCTGAGGTAGCTGGAGATGGCATGCCTGGTGGTCAAGGCCCGAACGGTCCAGAAGGCGATGTAGCCGAGGCTCGCGCACTATCATGACCTCTGTCAATGGGGAAAGGGGCATTTGAACGGGGTTGGTTCCAGGTCTGGTGCTGCAAGACTGTAGCGCTTTTCGACGTGCTTTTCGACGCGCACTGCGTGGAGACTCCTCCACTCACCCAGGGGGCTCTCGCCCAGGACCACCACCGGACTATGTGGCTAATTCACCCTCGTGTGCTCGTGTCAACCAATCCCGTGGTATGTTCTCGGTTCAGCTTACTAAATTTTTGCCATCGAAAAACCACCATGGTCATGTGTTGTGACGAACAGCGGAAGGAGTGGAGAGAAGGGAGTGAGGGATGAGAAAAGAACCAAAACACACCTGCATATGAATTTTGTATAAATCTGGAGAGAATAGTGTAAACTAGTGTACAGAAGATGTATTAGTGAGCATGCAGTGGAAAGTAGTACAAGAACACGGACTTACTAGTAGTTACCGTGCGAGGGACTCAAACCGGCGGCGACTTAGATGCTAAGCGCCCGGATGACCAGGAGATGCAGGGGCCAGAGGAGCCGAAATGTATGGAATACAGAAGGAGACGAAGGGAAAACAGATAGGAGGGGATAGAAGGAACATAGGGGAAGAGACTCACATGTAAAGGAACAAGAACTGAGGGAACCGGGATGCATATATGCAGTCACCGAGGACAGATGAATGAGAAACAGGAGAATGAGACACGAGACACAGCCCAGAGAGGCGATAAATGTTGCAGACAGGAAGGGAACAAAGGGGAAGTCATTCTATTCAAATGGCACCACTGACAGGTGTCATATTTCTATGAAGATTCCATTAGGGCAGCCCACAGTGGGCCGACCCCGCATATGCTCCACAAAATCCGTTAATTACGGATCATATTCTAGTTACATGATCTACTTGTATAAAGACAAAGTAGTTACAACGAATAACAATCAGTCTCTCATACCGAAAACCCCCCGTACTTATATTTGATATCTACTTGACGCACTCACGTGACGTCAAACCGCATCGGGTCAAAACATTATTCGTCGTCATTCAAGGCTGCGGACCCAGCGGGGATAACTGTATAGGTACTGTCCATCGCACTCACACCTGTATTAATATATTCCATTATTGTGGATCACCCACAATCGACCTACACGACCTACGGTCACATCGCTGCCAGCTCCTCGGACCAGTGCTTACATACGATTGACCCGCCGTGCGTCGTCTGCGTAAGAGCATATAATCACATACAAAATTAGCTACACATCCCTTAGCTACAAACCTTTGTACTACAGTAGCTAGTCCATCCACCAATCATTATCCCCCATCACAGTAATTAAGATCATGTGCCCACTGATTGATGCAACTGTCGTTTGGCTTACTCTGTCAGATATCTATCAGGAACAACTAGGATGGGATGGTTTAAACTGACCAGTGACCACTGGTATGCGGCCATGCCTACGTATTGAGCGTGACTGGTTTGTTGGTAATAGGTGGTTCAAGTTTCTCGCACCGTCTGATGTGCCACTTTTGGTTGAGCATCAGGGGTCGCAGTGACCTGGAAGCGTGTGTTTGACAATTGTTGTCCGTGTGTACTCTGTGTAGTGGTTAACGGTGAGTAATGGATTCCCGCAGCCTTGGGAGATCGCAGAACTCACCATATATATGCGAAAGCGATGACGGCGGCGGCGACGATATGCGGTTGTCAATCCATGTTGGTTAACGGTGAGTTACACTCGATTGTTTGTCGGCATGGTGGTGCGCAACGGTGGTCGACCGATGTGTATCAGGTCGGTGCATACCTATTCGGTCAAGACAGAGAGAATACGCGTTTCAATGTGCGCGGAGCAATTAACTGCGCAACATGAAGGCAGTCGACTAATGAGGGCAGGGAATGGTAGCCGCTGTTGCAAGCGGCGAAATGAGTGCGCAACACTTGTGGGTGCAGGGAACCGTAGAGTCGGTCGACTTGTGAGTGCGATCAGTGTGGGGAATTGTATGTATTACGGACGCGAGTTTGCAGGAGCGATTTGGTAGCGTTGTCGTCGATCTTGCCATTTCGCTGGTCCCAGATACTTGATGCGTGGTGTCAACGCGGAACTACCCATGAAACAATAGATGGCACCTTTCATACTGACCCGAATTTCATGGTTATGTCGCTAATGAGGTGGAGATGGAATAGCACTTTGAAACTCCCTAACTTTTCGATATAGATGAACTGTAAAACAAATTGGAATAACACCTTGCTTCTGTCTATCAGTCTGAAATGAGGGAAATTCAAGTTTATTGTTTTGGAAGTCTCTATAAATCTTTACTCTACACTCCAGGCTGTTAATCTTGGCATATACAGTTTCTGCTTTAACATCCAACATTCAACATTCAACAGCTACCCCACATAGGATATAGGGCAAGTTTCTCAACACACCTTCTTTCTAAACCATATCTCCCATCCAGAAACAGTTGAATTATCGTTTACTTGACTTTAGGGGAGGACAAGGAAAATAGAGAGAATAATGTTTTTGGGGAATTTTTTTGATTGTATTTATTATTCAAATACATACTTTATTTATATAGTAAACCTATCTACGCACGTTGGTGGATTTTATTCCGCCGGAGACAAGTACGAACGCCATGCACAACAATTGAGTCTTTTTTCTTTATATTTGTTTCTTCGTGTATACATGTATCATTATCCATTGTATCAAGCGCAATGTTATGATGACGCAAATTCTTGCATCATATATGTATGTATGTTTATCAGTCTCAGTACACTTGTAACAGTAGTTATAAGGAGCTCGATAACGAGCCCCTAAAATGTAATCAGAGAAGTCTTTTGTCGTTGTGCGGTGTATGCTATAATTCCCGCTCCTTTTTTAACCGCTATATACATCTGTGCCCGTAACTCTATCAGGTTATGGGCCCCGGTGTTGCCAATTAAGACACCAATAGCCCCTCCCCTCGATTCTACAAAATGAGCGAAGATCTAAAAACCATTATCACAAAGCTGGTCACAGATGGATCAAATTGGGTGACATACCACGACCGTATGCTGTGGGCTGTGGCATCACGCGGCCTATCCGACCACCTTGTTTCTACTTCTATTACTCCGCCTTACATAGCTGCGGGCAACGTTGGTATCTTGACCCCACAAGGGCGGTGGGATTTGACCAAGCTGCTGTAAAGCAGCTTATAGCCACGTCAGTCCCCGATACAGTATTTAACAATATAAAGACCGGTGCTACAGCCAAGGACGTGTGGGATGAGTTGAAAAAGTTGTTTGAGGGGAGAACAACCCTAATTGTTGTTGATTTGTCGAGACGTTTTCAGACAACGCGTTGTGCTGAGGAAGAAAGCGTACGTGAGCATTTCTATCGGCTGGCTGACATGCGTCAGCAACTTGCGGCAATGGGCAAGACTGTGCCCGATGCAGAGTATACACAAATTTTGATGGGGTCATTGCCGCCATCGTATCAGCCAACCTTGAGCGGTATTGCCGCTGCTGCTGAGATGAGCAGCACAGTTCCTACTCCTGCCACAGTAACGAAGCTCTCCATAGATGAATACGACAGACGCACCTTAAAAGGTGGCAAGGCCCAAGATGAAGCCTTTGCTGCAGCCACAGATGCCCAAAAGAAAGGCAAGAAACGCAATGTTGAGTGTTTCAATTGCAAAAGGAAAGGCCATGTCAGGGCCGACTGTTGGGCAAAAGGCGGTGGTAAGGAAGGCCAAGGGCCTAGAAGAAGACGTGGCGATGCGAAGAACAGTGGCGCAAAATCTGATGCAGCTGCTGGTGCAGAATCGGCAGGAGAGAAGGATAAAGATAGTGAGGCATGGGCTGCTATTGTTGAGGCAGAGAGTGGAGTGGATGATGAAACTCCTCAAGCCCCAGCCATAGCAGCAAACAAGACTGAGGGCACAGAGGTAGAATTATATGATTCTGGAGCATCACGCCACATGTCCAAATTCCGTGAGCATTTTGTCACATATCGCAAAATTCCTGCTCGTCCCATCACTGCAGCAAACAATCGCATCTTCCATGCAGTTGGTATAGGAGACCTCCAGATTGAGGTGCCAAATGGTGCAGTATCTACTAAGGTGTTACTGCGAGATGCCTTACATGCACCAGATATGGGCCTCACAGTCATATCTATTGGCCGTATAGTGAAGGCCGGTCGTGCTGTGCAGTTCAAAGATGGAATCTGCCAAATCAAAAAGAATGATAGCGTTATAGGCAGGATACCTGCAAGCGCGAATGGCCTATACAAAGTTGAACATTCGCTTATAGCTGCTGTGTCATCTGAGTATGAGGATATTCTCATGCTCCACCGTAGGCTAGGCCACATTTCCACTGAGTCTATTCATACTCTTATTCGAAATAAAGTGGTTACTGGCTTACACATAAAGGACGACTTTCCTGCATTCATTTGCAATTCATGTGAACATGCTAAAGCTACATGGAAACCTATTCGCAAGGAGCGAGAGGCTCCACTGGCCAAAACTTTTGGTGCTGAGGTGCATTCAGATGTTTGGGGACCGTCTCCCGTTCTTAGCCTTGGGGGTCGCAAGTACTATGTTACCTTTACCAATGATTATTCTCGCTATACCCAGCTTGAAGTCATGCATACCAAGGACCAGACTTTTGACGCTTACAAGGCATTTGCAGCCTGGGCAAAGACTCAGCATGGTGTGTGTATTAAATGTTTTAGATCTGATCGCGGTGGTGAATATACTAGCCGTGAATTTACAACATTTCTTCAAGAGCAAGGCACTGAGCGACACCTTACTACCCATGATACACCACAGCATAATGGTGTTGCCAAATCGCTCAATCGCTGACTTCTCGAACATGTACGTGCCATGCTCCATCAAGCTGATCTGCCAAAGAATCTATGGGCAGAAGCGATACATTTTGCGGTGTGGCTTAAAAACCGCACTTTAACCAAAGCAATCGGTAACATAACCCCCTACGAGCGACTTTACGGACAGAAGCCAGATCTTGAAAACATACCTGAATGGGGGCAATATGTTTGGGTGCACAGCTTAGTGGGTTCAAAGCTCGATACGTGAGCTATTCAAGCATGATGGGTGGGTTACGATGCTGATAGCACACATGCCCACCGTGTTTATTGGCCAGACACCAAACGTGTTTCTGTTGAACGCGATATCAAATTCATGTCACCTACCATCACTGTAAACTCACTGCCCCCTAGTTATACATCGGCAATTGCACCCGCTATTTCACACAAGCCAATTGTTGCACCACCTCCAGCACCAGCTTCTCCGACACCACATTCTGCACCCATGCAACCAGGCTCAGTACCAGCATCAACAGAATCCCCACTTCCACCTATATCTCCACCGACTTCTATTACACCACCAGTATGCAGAACCAAGCGAACACCAGTGCTATCAGAACGCATGAGATGCCTTGAGGCTGGAGAAGGCACGACAGGTGAAGAGTTTTCTGACTGCGTCTTCAGTGTAGGTTTCTGTCAAGTCCACGTACCGAGACCCATCCGCCGGCAGTGCCGACCGAGCAATTACTCTACATCCACGACCAAGTGCCCGCGTTGCCTGCATAACACTTGGTGCGCCGGTCCCGGCTCGGCACATTCACCATCCATACTCCTCGGTTCGTTTCACCTCGGGACCCCCCATCCTTGTATTATCCTCGGACACGACCCCATTGTTTTATATCCGGCCACTCCTTATTGTCCCATTTCGAGTCATGATCCTATTATACCATCTTTTATTGTTCTATCCCCGTTTTACATTCCTTGTTCTAATTTTGTTCGTTGTGGACAACAACCACATTGCTCTGCATACCTTGTTGTCCCACATTCCTTATTCCACATGTCGCTTCTTAACCTATATAAGTAGGACATGCATGTACTTATTTCCTCATTCTGGGTATCGACTAGGCTTAGGCCCTTCTACCTTCTTCTCTTCTGTTAAGTCCTCGACTCAGGCCGGCATCTCCAGCATCCCCCTGAGTATCTGTCTGTTGCAAATACAGTGGCACGCACGGCAAGTAGGGTGCAACGCATGAGTACGTTGAAGCCAACGCCACTACTCTTGGCCTGCAGGACTTGGCCATAGTCCGCCCGACCTTTTCGACAACACCCTTCGGCAGTACCGAAGTCCGTCAGAATCTGGTTCCTGACAGTTTCGACGATGTCATTACCGCAGCCATTGTAGATGCAGATGCCAACCCAAAATCGCTCACAGAAGCACAATCTCACTCCAATTGGCCACGCTGGAAAGATGCAATGGACCGCGAGATGGCCAATCTCGAGAAGGCAGACACCTGGAGAACAGTGCCATACCCATCTGGCAAAAATATTGTTGACTCAAAATGGATCTTTCGGGTGAAGCATAAGGCTGACGAGAGTGTTGACAGATATAAAGCACGGCTCGTCGTTCGTGGCTTTACACAAATATATGGAGTGGATTATTTTACAACCTTTTCACCTGTCGCTAAATTGTCCAGCTTTCGCCTTATTCTAGCTATTGCCATGCGCCTTGACTGGGATATTGAAAGTTTCGATTTCAACGGCACATATCTTAACGGCGAACTGGACGAAAATGAAGAAATTTACATGTATTCACCACCTGGCTATGATAGCGACGAGAACTCAGTAAAGCGACTTCAAAAATCACTTTATGGATTAAAACAAGCTGGGCGGAAGTGGTATGATACACTCTCACGTGCACTCGCTAACCTCGGATTCTCTGTTAGCCAGGCAGATCCGGGGGTCTTTTACACTCATGTTAACAGCCATATACTCATCTTGGCTATACACATCGACGATTGCATCTTCACAGGAAGTTCCAGTGAGCTCATCATGCAAATATAAAACCAAAATCAACTCCTGCTATGCGCTGACAGACTTAGGACCCATTCACTGGCTCCTAGGCCTTAAAGTCATGTGCAACCGAACTGTGCACACCATTTCGTTGTCACAAACGGCGTCCATTAACACCATTCTTACTCATTTTGCACTCGCTGACACAAAACCCTACGAAAATCCCATGGTTCCTGGACTCATCTACTCCAAAGTCCACTCTCCTACTATTCCCCAAGATATCACGTACATGAAGAAAATTCCATATCGCGAAGCGATCGGAAGCCTAATTAATCCAGGCATAGTCCATTGGGGAAGCAGTGAAATGCATCTTTCGCTACCTAGCCGGTACAAAAACATTCGAGTTAACCTACGGTAGCGAGCGACAGGATCTAGAAGGATACATGGACGCGGATGGTGTGACACAGGAGCACTGTCATGCTATTTCAGGGTACGCTTTTCTTATCGATGGCAGCACGATTTCTTGGAGGTCGAGGAAACAAGAACTAGTTACTCTCTCAACAGCGGAGGCAGAGTACGTCACAGCGACACACGTGGCTAAGGAAGCCATTTGGTTGCGCAAGCTCTTAGGCGAACTTTTCCCCCATCTTCTAAAACCGATCCCTTTACATTGCGACAACCAAGCTGCACTGAAGTTAGCCACAGACGACAACTACCATATGCGAACGAAACATATTGACCTCTGCTTTCATTTTGTCCGACAAACCGCTGCTAATTCCGAAATCAAACTCATATATTGCCCTACTGAAGAAATGGTAGCCGACATATTAACAAAAGCCCTACCTAAATGGAAGGTAGCAACACATGTCAACACCCTCGGACTACATCACGCTTGCAGGGGTGTGGTGGATTTTATTCCGCCGGAGACAAGTACGAATGCTATGCACAACAATTGAGTCTTTTTTCTTTATATTTGTTTCTTCGTGTATACATGTATCATTATCCATTGTATCAAGCGCAATGTTATGATGACGCAAATTCGTGCATCATATATGTATGTATGTTTATCAGTCTCAGTACACTTGTAACAGTAGTTATAAGGAGCTCGATAACGAGCCCCTAAAATGTAATCAGAGAAGTCTTTCGTCGTTGTGCGGTGTACGCTATAATTCCCGCTCCTTTTTTAACCACTATATACATCTGTGCCCGTAACTCTATCACACGTCCCTTCCCAGAGACGCCTGAGAATTGACACATTGATCACGACGTGTATGTGTTCCGGATACAGTTTGCACGTGACAGCGCGTGACACAAATATGGTGTACGCAATGAATGCGATGACTGAGATGTGGGAAAATACCCCCTTGGTTACAACATCCCACACTCTCCATATATTACCTCACATACATCTCACGAGAATGAGACACTACACCTGTCATGACTAATCTACCCAACCATAGCTAAGATATTACATGAGGATCGCCCGCTCTCCTCAACACTCCACCCACCTCAGTTTGTTGGTCGTCATTATCAGATGATTACGACCATGTCAATAGGAACACTTATGTTTTCTTTGTCCTGATCTACAGGTCATCTTTTATATATAACCTTGTCTTACTTATACCTAGCTCTGGCATCATCAGAAAGTGTTCTTCAATGGCAGGAAAAAGAACACCACTCTCACCAATTTCGCATAAAATATAATGGTCAATATGCACCCGGGTGACGCTTGAACTTCAAATTTAAAAAGCTGTACTTGCATGCCCCCACCATTGTCCTCCCTCATGCCATTTCTCAACCAGACATCAACATAACACTTGAGCGCTGGCTTCTCTTGGGATCGGTTTCAATATTATGATACCGCTCTTTAAGAATGTCATGGTCGAAAATTGTCAGAATTCTCCCGTGGAGATTGGTGCCAATGAATTGTGATAAGCTCTACTTCTTTGCTTTAGTTGTAGGATATACGAGGAGGCGAAAAAATGGGTGATCATGAGTCGGGGAAAGGTATTGAGTGGGCTGATCCTCAGGTGTGATAGTGACACTTCAACCTTGTTTGAATTTAGTTAATTCATTTTAGTTCATTATACTGTCCTCAGTATCCCAAGCAATTGCAATTATTATTCACGGGGAATGATATCAGTGTTGTTTGGTATGGCAGACTAGGTTTCTTTAGGGTTTTCCTGC
>QLPG01050350.1:0-22301 GCA_003314385.1 Gomphus sp. MG54 | reverse complement strand
GTCTAGCGGTATGCTCGACATCGAACCAAATTTTAGTCGCATGAACCAGTGACCAATCACCACACTCAAATTAGTTGAGTGATGGAGTCGTTGTACACTTTTGGCAACGAGGAGTTCCGTGTGCTCGCATCTTTTATTTTCGAACAAGAAGAAGAAGAAGAAGCTGTGAGACAACTTTCCAGGGGCTCTGAACGCAGGATTGTCGAGGTGTTCCGGATATTTCCGAATATTGCTCGACTGGTGTTGGCACTCCTTGCCTGCGACATCTACTTCCACCGCTAGTGAGGGAATTATATGACCACCGAGCGTCGGGAATGCGGATATGTCTGCTTTAAACCGGTTTGAAATAAATAAATGGGGTCAAGCACACTTACACATGCACTGGATAACTGTTTATTTTCCATTCTTGTTTAAAATATAACCAAGGCTGTTATATCTCAAAACCAAATAATAAAAACATAAAATAAACACAAATAGTTTCCAGAAAAATATTAATGGTAGAGATGCCAAGCTTTAATGGTGTCTAGCTTCACCAAGTCATTATCCAATGTTCTGATACTTGGTAGGGATCTTCTAAATAATATAAAAAATGGTTGTGATGTAGGATATTTATCCAATGAGGTTTCCTGGGACCAAAATCTATGTAGTAAATTCAGCAGTAAGTTTACCTTATACCCTGTTATACACCACCCCTGCATAATATTCTGTGACATTTCCTCAATTATACCAAAAAAATAAGAACATTTGAACCAACATATAGTAAAACAATAGGGTCACAACTGTGAATAAAACAATAGGAATATCCCAAGGTAACATGGGTTGGGGAATAAAAGAATAAACGGGTTGGGGATAATGGATGATGAATAGGAGAAAATATGAATGATGGATGTACTGAGCCAAGACCGACATACTAAGTGACTTGTGAATGACTTGGTCATCTGTGCATGGAATTAGACATTTAACATTTGGTTGGTATGACCAAGTAAACCAATGCTCAGTACATGTACTTAACAGGTAGTCAGTAATTCTTAGTCAGCTATTGATAGTCCAGTATCAGTATTTTAGTTTTAGGCTGAGTAGTTGTTGCCCTGCTTAATAAACTGATTCTACAGAGTGAGATTGTTCTATTGGTTGTCCAATTCAATTGCATTCTACCCTTGAGGGTTTCTAATCAGTTGATAGTCCTGATTAAAGAGTCTTTTGTCTGCTGAGGTTACTTTACTGTAACTTCTTTCTCTGCCTCCACCCTCATTTAGAGTGCATTGGCTGGGTAATCCACTCAGTCCACTTATTTCCTCATTCCTCTAAGTGCAGTCCCTTTCATTGGAATATCTCTAGAACCCTAAGTGTTCTGAACCTACAGAATTTGATAGTCTCATCCATTGCTGTTAAAAAATGGATCACTTTCTCATTGTATTAACTTGCTAAAGTTATTACACAGTTTGTGACCAAGGTATAAATATTATATTATTTTTTATGTTGCAGCAGGGTTTGATACTCTTTTTTGTTTTGCTTCACTTTATATAGTGATAGACTGAGGTGTTATATTTTTAACACCAAGGTCTTGTCCAGGTTCCAAAACAATAAGGCCTTATACCTGCCTTAATTGTGATAGTAGGATCAATGTTTGTATTACAAGACTTATTGGACACAGTTAATATTGACAAAGGGTTCAATGATAGGACCAACTGTATAAATTAGAGGCTCCGTGCTCATCCAGACATCACTTGGGGACAATTTGACAAGTGCCATTGCTGATGAAAGAATTCAGAGACAGGGAGGCAAAGAGAGAGAGAGAAGAGAAAGAAAAAAAAGGAGTGTTTGTAAAGATCATATGCTATAATACCTGGCCCTGTTGAAATCTGTAGTACTTATATTCCAGACCACAAACACATCTGCCTTTCTTTTTGATCATGTTCCACACATGCTATTTCCTTTTGTTCTGTCTCATCTTGTTCCACTCCCACACAATATAAGTAGAATGACTGTGTCAGGCACCGAAAATGCTGAGGATGCATGGTCCAAATACTATTACAATAATACCAACTTCATGATGCTGGCAGGAATTGGCCAAGTCCTGTAGACTGATTGAGGTGGCTAAACTTCAATGTACTTGTGCATTGTGCCCTACTTTCCATGCATGACACTGATTTCAGACAGAAGGGAAACTTGGGAGAGTGCCGAAAGTGTCAGCCCAAGTAAGGGCTTCAGACAAGAGGAAGGAAGGCAAGAAGGTGTAAGCCAAGTTGATATTAGAATGAGGAATTATCTACATCCATGTTCTACTTATATAGGTTAAGAAGTGAAATGTGGAATCAGGGTGGTGTAAGACATGGAGAAAAGAATAAGGTATTGAGAGCGTGTGGAAGTATTGTCCACAATGATCAAGAATAGAACAATGAAAATAAACAAGAATAGAACAATAGAATATGGCAGGGGATAAAATAATAGGAGTGTGAATAAAAAATAGTACAATAGAAAATGACTGAAAATAAAACAATAGGATCACAACCAAAAATAAGTGAATATAAATGTCCTGAGGTAAAATGGAGAAAGGGGAGGATTGGGAATAGAAAAATGAGCAAAGATATAAGGGATGGGATGAAGGGAAAAGGACCAAGTGATGAACCAAATGTACCAAGCTGAGACCACATACTAGTGAGGAATGACTTGTCACTGGTGTATGGGATTAAACAGTAGAGATCATTCAGTCAGTACTACTAAGTGAACTGAAGCTTGGTATCATGTACTTGAAGACTGTTAGTTAGGTTCTCCCTCAGTCTTATTATCACTGCTTCACTGAGGTGATAATATCCACATTTGCCACTAGTTCCCATATTACTAACTGTAGTTACCTTTAAGTATCATTCAGTCTGAGTCTTGAAACCAATCTCCTATAGCCCCAGCCTTCAGGATGAAATTCAATGGGTATCATGAGAGTGCTGAAATGAGGGTTTTTTACCCTTCTATAATTGAGTAATTATATATACCTTATACATCAATGTTGATGGAGCATGCCCAAGGCACTCTCTTCATGTCGCAGAATTGACTAAGATCTATCCACCTGACACATCAGCATAGTAAAGTGGTACTCAAAGGACAAATCTGCTTCACATGCCTTGACTCTTCACATGACCTTGTCATTTTTCCTATCCATATAATATGAATAATCATTCTTCCAGGGACTCTTTGTCATTTTAGTATTGGATCTTCCTATAGGCAAATGAGTGCATCATCTGCCGTCCTCAAGGTTGATCTTGAGATCGTAGGGTCTATGAGGAGCTAAAGAATTACCACGCTGTTTACTAAAGACATCAGCGAAGTCATGATAGAATTCTGGAACATGCTGTTTAATGCTATCCAGGTTGTCTGAAGAGTCAACCGTAGTAGAGCCTCAAGCGTATTTGTCGAGATCCGCGAGGTTGAGTTGAAAGGCCTGCGAACCTTCTAGCTTGCAGGCATGAACAAACGCTTCTGCCTTAACTAGAGCTATCCACGGAGCTTCCAACTTTAGAGATGGCAATGGATTGCTAGGAAGTGGGGTGCTGGACTGTGAAGCAGCGGTTGAGGCCTGAGGTACTGGAACGGTGGTCAGTTTTGAAGACTTGAAAGTTATACTGCCCAATACCCAGTCAATAGATGGATTGTAGCGGGTGAGCCAGTTGAAGCCAAGTACTGCGGAGCAACTGCCGTCCAACATTGTCACATAGAAGGTGACATTCTGAAGTTCGCCAGTTGGAAATTGGATCGGAATTGTCATAGTCTGAGTAATGACAGAGTTAGTAGAGCCATCAAATAATTTCAACGGAATAGCAGGAACTGAATTAGTAGGCAAAGAATATTTCTGCACAATTCGTGATTCAATAAAGCAGTCTGAAGAACCACAATCTAAGAGCATAACAAGAGGAAGTTTGGAAATAAGAGAACAAGACAGATTAAGTATAAGCGAAGTTTTCAAAGTTTCAGAAGTAGAAGATACACGAGAAATGGCAGAATT
This sequence comes from Gomphus sp. MG54, assembly GCA_003314385.1. Lineage (NCBI taxonomy): Eukaryota > Fungi > Basidiomycota > Agaricomycetes > Gomphales > Gomphaceae > Gomphus > Gomphus sp. MG54. The sequence goes on along the minus strand of QLPG01050350.1, from coordinate 18,304 downwards.
AGAAGAAAGGGCGTTTAAGAACAGCACATGAGAGAGGCTAATGCAATCCTCAGCTCATGCATTTCCGAGATTGCAGCTCATTTTTTCGACTCCAACGCCATATTTTCTTCGGCATTGGTGTCAGATGTGCTTGCCTTGGTTGCGTGTGCTTTCATCATTTTCTTATTGTTGGAGTTATTGGATTTGTTGTTAGAAGAAGAGGTCGATGAGGATTGGGAATTGGATTTGGGGCAGTCCTTGACCATGTGAACCTTTTGAAGCACACAAGAGACAAATCCCTGCGTCGATTCGCCTTTGACGTTCTTCAGGCAATAGCTTCCCGTCTTTTCCAAGCTTGGATGCAATGTCATTAGCATTGTTGTTATTGTTGGAAGACTTATCTTTGCCGTTCTTCTTTCCCCCCTTCTTACTCTTCTTATTGTTCGAGTTGTTGGAGTTGGAAGAAGACTGATGGTGGTTGTTGTTGTTGAAGTTGGATTTGGACAAGGACCTGTTGAAGGATTTCCAAAGTTGTCGAACTCCTTGCGTTCCCAGTATCTGCTGTCAATCTCGAGTGAATATTGCCTGAGTTCAGCGAGAGTTTTGAAACAAGGGAAGGTAAGGTGGCTGTCCTTGATACGTCTGGCCAACCCCTTGTATGCCGCATGTGCGAGGGTGGCATCATTCCACTGGGTAAGAGTGGAGGCTCTGGCAAAGTCGATGAAGTATCGTGCCGCATGATGGTTGTCCTTCATAACTATCTTGCCAAGCTCAATTTCTGCTTGCGCAGCACTGTTGAATGGGCCAAAGTTGGTCTCCAGCTCTTGATGAAAGTCCCTCCAGACCTTAAGCCAACTAGGCTCAGGCTGGATCTCGCCAAGAATTGCGGGTTCGAAATACTGGAGCATGGGGCCGGTGAGGTATGAGATGGCATATTGGACCTTTGATGCATCTGTCAGGAATGCAGACGGATGGTCTCGAAAGTTCAGCGTGCATTGTAAAAAGAATGTTCGCAGCTTAGCTTGGTCTGTTCCATCATAGACCTCGGGCTCCCAAACCTTGGCATGGTGGCCAGGGTTTGTAGAAGATCTAGCAGGTTGTTGCACTAGTCGATCAATGAGAGCTTTGACGATTTTGTCCAAACTGGACGAGGAATTAAGGGTCGAGGAATTAAGGGTCGGAATAGGATTAGAAACATGAGTGGGACTAATAGTACAAGATCTTTTATACTACTTTCTAATCTATTAGGAGTCGAATAGATTCCTATAATAGAATGAGAAAGCCGAGGAACATGAAAAGGCGAGAAACAGAAATACTATGTCCAAATAATAATCTCCTCCGTGACATTGTTGAGTGACATGTCACTCAGATTCCCAACGGAGTTACCCTAAGGAATGTAATAGCGGATCAGACATTGTCAAGTCCACGTACCGAGACCCATCCGCTGGCAGTGCCAACCGAGCAATCATCCTATATCTACGACCAAGTGCCCATGTCGGAGGCGTAACACTTGGTGTGCCGGTCTTGGCTCGGCACATCTGCCATCCACACTCCTTGGTCCGTTTCACCTCAAGACTTCCTGTCCTTGTATTATCCTCGTACACAACCCCATTGTTTTATACTCGGCCACTCCCTATTGTCCCATCTTGAGTCACGACTCTATTATCCTGTCTTTTATTGTTCTATCCCCGCTTTGCATTCCTTGTTCTAATTTTGTTCGTTGTGGACAATGACCACATGCTCTGCATACATTGTTGTCCCACATTCCTTATTCCACATGTCACTTCTTAACCTATATAAGTAGGACATACATGTACATATTTCCTCATTCTGGGTATCGACTAGGCTTAGGCCCTTCTACCTTCTTCTCTTCTGTTAAGTCCTCGACTCAGGCCGGCATCATCAGCATCCCCCCAAGTATCTGTCTGTTGCAAATACAGTGGCACACATGGCAAGTAGGGTGCAACGCACGAGTACATTGAAGCCAATGCCACTACTCTTGGCCTGCAGGACTTGGCCATAGTCCGCCCGACCTTTCGCCAACACCCCTCGGCAGTATCGAAGTCCGTCAGTACCCGACGCTTGACAGACAAAGGACTGAGCGGAATTGCAAATAGATGAAAAGGGAATGAAACATAAATGAAGGATATTAAATGTAAATGAAGACAGAACGGAATAACGAGCATATGGGATGCCAATCCAAACCTTGCCAATTGCCTCGCCATTGGGAGATTTAATAATATATGATTACATCTTTATCATCATTGTAACAGTATTTTCTGACTACCACACTTGATCGCACTTTATCTTCACATATCACGAACTATCATGAACACCCACTCTACTACTCGCAATTTACCTTTCATTGTAGAAGTCCCTAGTCAGTTGCAGGAGATTTCCTCACTTCGACGGCTGTCAGAACAACCTTCAATTCACAAAGCTGGCCCGTCAGGAGGGAATGCTTACCTGTCAGAGGAACCCCTGATAATGAATCCCAACCGACACTGCCCCACCTGTACTTCATACCCATGGACCAAGAACCATTTGGCCCACTCACAGAAGTGCTGAACAAAATATCCACCAAATGACTATCACCACTGGCAGTCACCCTTCAGGAGTATCAACCATAACTATCGGCCCTCCTCTCATTGGTTGCTCCTGGTGTCGGGACCCTGGTGGAACTTCCCGGTCAGTATAGAGAATGATACCCAGTATGGCATGGAGTACCATAGCAATGGTGCTTATATACAGTAGTTAGTGGGCAAAGGGTTCCCTAGAGTTTTCTCTTTGGATCCCCCTTCACCAGGTAGGCTAGTCACTATGTATTAGGTGTAGGGTGCAAAATTGCATCTCACCCCTGAGAGACCAATCTCAATATATTGTAATTATATATCTATTTTAGTGTCACTCTGTGCGCTTTTGAATTCTGAAATTTTGTCACATTTATTTGTATTTTTACCCCCAATATTGGGGGAGTTATTCATTCTTCTATGTACGCTACTTACAAGCGCTTGTCTACGCACGACGTGACACGCGTGGCCAGCTCCCTGGATAGGGACCAGTAACTTGGCTCAAACCTTCGATAGGGTCAAGGGCCGGTTACAAGGTATATGTGGGTGAAACATAACCCACGTATATTTCCCTCCTCAGTGGTTGACTACACTGAGGAGGTGAGTTGCATAATATTATATACAAAGCCTCAGGGTGTCAAGTACACGTACCAAGGTCCCGATTATTCGCCAGTGCCGACCGAACAACCACCCTACGTCCATGTACAAGCATCCACGCAGCATGCATCACGCTTGATACACCGGTCTCGGCTCGGTACATCCGCCATCCACATTCCTCGGTCCGCTTCACCTCGGGACTTCCTGTCCTTGTACTATCCTTGGTTACCAGCCTTGTCTTATAGTCTGGCACCTCCTATTGTCCTATCTTTGGGGACATTCTATTATCCTGTCTTTTATTGTTCTATCCCCGCTTTGCATTCCTTGTTCTAATTTTGTTCGTTGTGGACAATAACCACATGCTCTACATACCTTATTGTCCCACATTCCTTATTCCACATGTCACTTCTTAACCTATATAAGTAGGACATGGATGTACATACTTCCTCATTCTGGGTATCGACTAGGCTTAGGCCCTTCTACCTTCTTCCCTCCTGTTAAGTCCTCGACTCGGGCCGGCATCTTCAGCATCCCCCTGAGTATCTGTCTGTTGCAAATACAGTGGCACGCACGGCAAGTAGGGCGCAACGCACGAGTACGTTGAAGCCAATGCCACTACTCTTGGCCTGCAGGACTTGGCCATAGTCTGCCCGACCTTTCGACAACACCCCTCGGCAGTACCGAAGTCCATCAGTATCCGACTCCTGACTCAGGGCTAATTTTTCTTTTATTTCTTTTGTAAGATAAAATACTTAGGTATATTTTCTGAATATATAATAGTGGTTGACTACACTGAGGAGATAAAATACTTAGACTGCCATAAAATTCTTCTATCCTACTGTCAATTTGCTTATAATTCCATCAGGGTTATGGGCCCCGCAGACCAAACAGAGAAAGTCCCATTGACCATGGGGAGACTAGCCACAGATGGATCTAATTGGTCTCTGTGGAGAGCTCAACTCATGAGTTACTTCAAGTCCAAAAATATATTGAAACATATAGAAGGCAAAGCTGACCGACTGCCAGATCCTCCCACTTTTCCCAAGGCACATGTCCTCACAGATGATGAGGAGGCCAAGGTAGAGAAGGCTGAGGAGAGACTTGAAAAGTGGCTGGCTAGAGAGGGGCTTGTCAAAACTCAAATATTGGCATCCGTGTCAGAGTCACTAGCTTTAATGCTAGAAAAGAAAAAGAATGCAAAGGAGATCTGGGATACTCTGGTAACTGAGATGACGAAGAAACCAAAGATGGTTGTCACCAGCATCCAGAGACAACTCTGGAACATGAAGTGCTCAGAGGATGATGATCTCAGAGAACACCTTGACAGGGCTCAAGATCTCTATGCAAGACTCAATGACATGGGAGCTAAGATCTCTGAAGAAGAATTTCTTGATATCATACTATCCTCATTGCCACCTTCCTACGAATCAGTCATGAATGCCCTCACAACATCTCTTGAAGAAGTCGGAAAGCCTTTGGATCCGGACAATATCATCCAGGTACTTAAATCACAATATGATAGGCACAGGACATTGTCCCTCACTCATGAGGATCAAGGTTTCGTGGGTACTGCAGAAGAAGGCGCACATATGCACCAACTGCAAAAAGCCTGGACACACAGCCAAGATGTGTTGGGTTAAAGGCGGTAGCAGGGAAGGCCAAGGGCCTAGGCAGAAGAAAAGATCTAGATTCAAAAAGATGAAAGGAAAAGGGAAAGGAAAGGCTAAAGCCAACGTAGCTGATGAAGATGAGTCTTCTAGAGGAGATGATGACGGATCTATGGCATTCATCAATTATGACTGCGCCACCTTCATCAGAGACGGAACAGGTGACACTATTATCTTAGATACAGGAGCTAGTTCTCACATGACGCCTCATAAGAACATGCTTGAGAACTACAGAAGCTTCCCCACACCGCGTACGATTCGAGCGGCCGATCAAGGCAGCTTTGATGCATACGGAAGCGGCCAACTCAAAATAATTACTAGAGTAAGAGGGAAAGCAGTCACATTGACATTGAAAGAAACACTATATGCTCCTAAAATTGCCTTCACCCTTATTTCCATAGGCCAATGCGATGATGCCAGTAACTGGACAGAGTTTGCATCACAGAAATGCACAATAAAGAATTCGTCCGGCCATATTTTATTACAGGCACCTAAATTACACGGCCTATATCGTTTGGACAACCAGTCAACACAACATTCCACTAAATTATGCTTAACCACCATCGAGACACACTGTAGGCTGGGGCACATATCATATAAGACCCTTAAGCGCCTGATGGATCGTGGCATGGTTTACGGCCTAGAATTATCACAGGCTAGAGACAAATTCACCTGTGATACGTGTATTAAAGCTAAGATTACACGCAAACTGCTCCCAAAAGAATCAAGTGAGCACTCAAAGAAAATCAGTGATAAAATATTTTCCGATGTATGGGGACCGGCAAGACATATCACCATTGATAAAAAGTCATACTATGTTTCCTTCACGGACGATCACTCAAGGGAATCAGTGCTCTACCTTATGAGCACTAAGGATCAAGTCTTTGCCAAATACAAATTGTATGAGGCAATGATGCTTTGGCAGAGGAATGCGCGCATCAAAACACTTCTCTCAGATCGAGGGGGTGAATATACAAGCGCTGAATTCAATAACTACCTAGACAAGCAAGGTACTCGACACCGATATACTGTTCACGACACCCCAGAACAGAATGGAGTTGCTGAGTGCCTAAACTGCACATTGGTCGAAAAGACCCGTGCAGTGCTTCTAGATTCTAATCTCCCTAAGTCATTATGGGGATATGCTATTCAGCATGCCAACTACCTTAAAAACCGCACGCATACACGAGCTCTACCGGACAAGATGCCCTATGAGATGGTCCACCATCAAAAACTGAACTTACAAGATGCTCATGAATGGGGGACAGATGTCTATGTTAAAATTAGACAAGATGATAAATTGCTATCTAGAGCCATGAAAGCTAAGTGGATCGGTCACTCTGCTCAAAGCGACGGCCATTGCATATATTGGCCAGATAGTCGACGGGTATCTGTGGAGCAGAATCTTATATTTAAGGCACCAAAATTACCCTCAATCACTCCTATTTTACCTACAGATGATTGTGCAATTATTGGGCCAAAGACCATCAAATATAAGCCAATACCACCCGCACCGGCACCTATTCAGGTGCCAGTACAGTCACGTGACCTACAGCCAGGTGAGAGCCACATCGAAGAAATAGTCGAGCGCACACCAGAGAGAGACTTGGAAAATATACAACTGAGTCAAACAGATGTGAGCAGACCTAAGGAAGCTCCTCTACTCAGAAGAAGTGAGAGAATTCGTTTATTACAAGAAAGAGCTTCAAGGGCCAGCTCCGGTGATAAATCTCAAGCTGGAGAAGCCGCACATATAAATTTAACCACCCTCACTTGCGAAGACATTGAGCATAATGTACTCAATGATATCGCACATAATTCTGGTTTTTATATTCAGAGGAACAAGGGTGAGGGAGATGTATGCGACTACCTAGCAATAAGCGCCAAACCAATAAATGCCGATGAAGATGATTTTGCATATCTATCAAATGATTTGCAATTGCCTATAATGACTAAAGATGCCCTTAATAATCCTACATGGAAGACAGCCATGGACACTGAGATCCGATCGCAAATCGACAAAGACACCTGGGAACTCACTAAACCCCCTCCGGGTGTGAATATAGTCGGAAGCAAGTGGACTCATGTGATGAAACACAATCAGAAGGGTGATGTAGTATATGCAAAATCAAGACTCATTGCTCAAGGCTTCACACAAACTTTTGGAGTTGATTACGACGAGACTTATGCACCAGTCGTTCGCATGACATCTTTGCGCACCATATGTGCAATAGCGGCTAGAAATAATTGGCCCATACATCAAATGGACGTAGACATTGCATATCTGAATGCACCGCTTGAGGAACCTATCTATATGCGCAAGCCGCCTGGATATTTTGAGGAACAACATGAAAACGTATTATTGCTGAAGAAATCCATATACGGACTCAAGCAATCGGGCAGGGAATGGTATAAGTGTTTATCGAATGCCCTTTATTCTATTGGATTTACAAAATCAGCCTCAGATACTGCAGTATTCTATAGACATCGGGCAAACGACTATGCCATCATCGGAGCTGCCGTAGATGATCTCACCATCACAGCTATAGATGACTCTACATTGTGGGGCATCAAGGAAGATCTTGAAGCCATCTTTAAGATGAAAAATCTTGGAGAAATCCACTGGCTTCTTAACCTGAAGATCGAACGGGATAAATCAGCCGGAACAATCAGCTTCTCCCAAGAAGCATATATTGATAAGATACTCAATCGATTTAACCTATAAGATGCCAAAACACATACCACTCCATTAGATCCAACTTCTAAATTATCTAAAGAACAATGCCCAACTACTGAAGCCGACAAGAAAAACATGGAAAAGATTCCTTACCGACAGGCGATTGGTTCACTCATATGGGCAGCAGTAGCTACCCATCCAGATATTTCATTTGCTGTTTCATTACTATCACAGTTTCTAGAGAACCCGGGGATTGCTCATTGGAATGCAGTTAAAAGAGTATTTAAGTACTTAAAAGGCACGAAAGATAAGAAGCTAGTCTTAGGGAAGAGTCGAAACGGCCTAGTAGGATACTCAGATGCCGACTGGGCTTCACAAGACCACAGACACTCTGTATTGGCCTACATATTCCAAATTGACTCCGGGAGCATCTCATGGAGCTGTCAGAAACAGATGATAGTGGCACTCTCATCTACCGAAGCAGAATTTATTGCTATGACTCATGCCACAAAAGAAGCCATTTGGCTCAATAATTTTATAACCGAAGTTTTCCAACCAATAAAAAGTCCTATAAAAATATATGCTGACAACCAATCAGCTATAGCAATAGCTTATGGCAATCAGCAACATTCTAGGACAAAACACTTTGATATTCGACTCTATTTTATCAGAGATACAATTGAGGGGAAGAAAATTCAAATTGAATACCTCCCTACCGAACAAATGCTCGCAGACATCCTCACAAAGGGTTTACCAGGACCCAGAGTGAAGATTCTCACCGAAAAGCTTGGCATATATTGAGCTTGAGGGGGTGTGTAGGGTGCAAACTTGCATCTCACCTCTGAGAGACCAATCTCAATATATTGTAATTATATATCGATTTTAGTGTCACTCTGTGCGCTTTTGAATTCTGAATTTTTCTCACATTTATTTGTATTTTTACCCCCAATATTGGGGGAGTTATTCATTCTTCTCTATGTACGCTACTTACGGGCGCTTGTCTACGCACGACGTGACACGCGTGGCCAGCTCCCTGGATAGGGACCAGTAACTTGGCTCAAACCTTCGATAGGGTCAAGGGCCGGTTACAAGGTATATGTGGGTGAAACATAACCCACGTATATTTCCCTCCTCAGTGGTTGACTACACTGAGGAGGTGAGTTGCATAATATTATATACAAAGCCTCAGGGCTAATTTTTCTTTTATTTCTTTTGTAAGATAAAATACTTAGGTATATTTTCTGAATATATAATAGTGGTTGACTACACTGAGGAGATAAAATACTTAGACTGCCATAAAATTCTTCTATCCTACTGTCAATTTGCTCATAATTCCATCATTAGGTACTATACTAAACCTTTGGATCCCCCTTCACCAGTGCGCCACCCAAGGGTAGAATGCCTGCCTAGATTGCCCTTACAATCACTACAATAAAAATCAATTCCTTCAGGTTTGGCAGGTGTGATAACAAGACTATGTTAGAAGAAACCTCAGATACCTGTAGTTGAGTAGAAACTAGCCTGTATCAGAAACTGTCATCCAAATATGCTGTGTGACACAAGCATGGGCACTCAAGGATTATTGATTCTTGTGGATGTGTTATAGCCTGTGCCCCACATCAACTTAGTCGACAATTGTCATTGTTCCCGGGGACTTTCTGATTGCAACCAACTGAGAACAATCCCCTGACCACCCTTTCTACAATTCCTTTTCAACAACCCATAGTTCCATAATCCCAAAGTCCCACAATTCCACAGGCACAATTCTATTTTCATGGTAGGTGTCTTAAAGGATCACTGTATACCTGACTCCCTTGTTCTTTATTTTCCATTAACCCCTTGTATTTTCTCCCTCCCCTTGTCTTTAGACCAGACAGTAGAAAATACAAGGTAGTTATGTATATATAGCCACCCAGTCAACTGGACTATTCACCAGTGTGAATATTGATTTAATCTGCATCTAAGTTCCTGACTTGAGTTCCTGTCAAGTACATATACTGAGCATTGGTTCACTCGGTAGTGCTGACTGAATGATCAGTCTAATTCCATAGGCAAGTGACCAAGTCATATACAAGTCACTTGGTATGTTGGTCTCAGCTCAGCACATTCATCATCTACATCCCCCATTCCTATCCATCATCCACTCTTCCTTCATTCATTATCCATTAATCCCACCCTGTTTATTTCTTATTTCTCAGCCCATTTTATCTCAGGACATTTTCTATTGTCTTATCCTCAGCCATGACCCAATTGTTTTATATTTGGTCACTTTCTATTGTCTTATTCTCAACCACACCCTTATTATCTTATTTGTCCACATTTTCATTGTTCTATTCTTGAACATTGTGGACAATACCTCCACATGCTTTTCATACCTTATTGTTTTCTCCATGTCTTATGCCACCCTGATTCCACATCTCACTTTTTGACCTATATAAGTAGTACATGGATGTAGATATTTCCTCATTCTGAATATTGACTTGGTTGATGCCTTCTTATCTTCCCTCCTCCTATCTGAAGTCCCCTACTCAGGCCAACACTCTCGGCACTCTCCTGAGTATCTTATCTGTTCCAAATCAGGGGCATGCATGGAAAATATGGCACAATGCATGAGTACGTTGAAGCCAAGCCACCCCAATCAGTCTGCAAGACTTGGCCGATTCCTGCCAGCATTGTAAAGTCTCTACTATTGCAATAGGTACTTGGCCCATGCATCATTGGCATTCTCACTGCCTGACAGTTCTGGCCTAATTCTGACTTAGTTTCTCATGCATTTCCAACTTTCTGAAATTAGGGACAGATGATCGAAGAGGGTGTAACACATAAGTTGAAGCCAAGTCCCCCTGACCTTGAACACCCCCATGGCTAGTCATACAAGTCTATCACTGTGAACCGACCATCACCCTAAGTCCTGGCACTCCATCGTCTGCCTTCTGTGCTTTCCATTTTCCCTATCCTCGACCTTATAATCCTTAAATTCCTATATTCTAGGAACTTCCACCCCCCTGCAGAACCCTTCAGAAACCTATAGAATCCCTTCAGTATCACTTATTCTAAGCACCTGACATGCATATTTAATAAGATGGCACAATTGCTTCATTACAGTAAGATAGATTTACAAACCTTCTGAGATCTCCCAGGCTGAAGCATCTACCATGATGATTGCTACTAGTCAGAAGGAGATAGAATGAATATATTGATACTTTGACAAGGGAGGGGTTTGTCATAACCCTATAACTGTGCATTCTTTGTCCAATGTCGACAAAGGTTGTTTTGGAACTATAAAAGAGGTAACCCAAGAACTGTGACAAAACTTTGGTATGAAGAAAGCCTATCAAGTTCTCCAACAAGATGACAGCAAGCTAATGCCTGTCTGGGTTGATATCTAAAAAGAATTGTTTAGAGGAGGCCTTGGCAGGTACCTTGTCAATTAAGGTAGAAGACAAACAGTTTCCACTAAGGTCACATGACTCAAATGTCACATCCACCATTTTGCACAAGGATCTGGCAACATTGACAAAAAAATGATTCTGAGACCACAGATCAATGGCATAGAACTATATGTACATGGTCTTGGTTTTACTTTTTGAAAAAAATCACGATTGTAAATGTAGTATATCCAAACTTTCAAACATCTTCCCAAAATTCATAATCACATTTTTAAGCAGTCTGACACTGTCAAAATTTTTTGATGACAAAATTTTTGTGCTGATGTAATCACTTATATAAGGAAATATTCCATATATAGAAAGACATTCCCACAGGTAAGGTAGAGGACATATGGATTCTACTAAGGTCACATGACTCAAGTGTCATATCCACCATTTTGCACAAGGATCTGGCAACATGCCAGATACTATTTTAGCTGAGATGGACAAGGCTGATATTATATAGTATAGTTGAATCATTATTTCCATAAAAAATCACCATCCACTGTAGCAGAATATACAATTTTTACTTGACAATAAAAATTTTTGCACCTGTGACCATGACCATCACATCACGTGACCTTAGCAGAAACCATTTGTCTTCTACCTTATATGTAGGAATAATAGTTTATGTGCATGAACTATTATTCTACCCTTGCCTAGGATTATTTCCATGGATGTTCTATAAAAACTGATTTAGTTCTTTTATGGTGTTTTTATGTACCTTTTATATTTTAGCCTGTTATGACTCACCTTGCATATATTCTGAATGCCAAGCTGGAAGAGCAAGCTGTCTGCCATGCCAGCCTTACCTGTTGGAACTAAGTTGAGTAAGCACCGAATGCAACAAGGAATGGATGTCCCGGTCATGTTCGACCGGGACCGTATATATATTGGACAACTGGAATATAGCCCCTCAGTGAACCGACCGTTCACTGAGGTGCGTATCCCCTTTACACGCCTAGATACAAGACACTAACTATGTTGCAGTTATTGTGTATCTAGGTATAGTAGTAATATATACCAGTGAACCGACCGTTCACTGAGTTATTGTGTATCTAGCTACTGCGCATAACCGCTACAGGTTATGGGCCCCGCAGAGCCCTCTATGTCAACCCCCACCTCTAAGTCGTTCGTCGTCCCGAAGCTGGCCAGGGACGGCACGAACTGGGTTACCTGGAAAAGTCAGACGTTAGCCATCTTGTCCGTGACTCGTGGTGCCAAACGTCACCTGGACGGGACCGCGAGAATTCCCCCTCCTATCCCCACCTATCCCAAGGGCCATAGGCTAACGGTAAAGGAGGAGGAGGACCTGGACGACTTGGAAAGATGCTGGGACGATCACAATCAGCGAGAGGCCACGATCATGGCCCAAATATTCACTACGGTCCCCGACAGCCTCCTCATTGAAATCCGCAACCTCCCTACAGCCAAGGAAGTGTGGGACGCCATATGCTCAAAACACGAAATGAGAGCACTTACCATAAAGGTCGATATGCGGCGCCGGATGTATGAGATGAAGTGCGAGGACGAGTCAAATGTCCGTACGCACCTGGAGGCGATCATGAGAATGCAGGAGCAGCTCGCTGGGATGAACGCAGGACTCACCGACGACGACCTCGTTACCGTTGTCCTTGGGTCGCTCCCTAAGTCATACCGCCCACTCATCAACGCCATTACAATGTCAGCGGCGCACGCGAAGGCAAAACTAGAGCCGGATCAGGTGGTCAGTACGTTAATCGACAAGTTCGAATGACTTACCATCGAAGAACGCCAACTGAAGGCAAGTGAGAACGCTCTCACTGCAGCGAAAGGGCGTGGCAAGTCACAGGCATGCAAGGGCACCTCCAACACTACAAAAACCGACGTTGAGTGTTGGAACTGCGGAAAGAAGGGGCATAAGAAGGCAGACTGCCGTTCTAAAGCCAAAAAGAAGGATAAGAGGGATGAAGACACGAAGGCAGGCAGTTCAGCGAACGCGGTAACAGAAGGCGAAGATTTTGCCTTCACAATAACATTTGCTGGGTCCACGCTCGCTCTGGGAACGAGTGCACTGACGGGATGGGAAGTCGACGTCTATGACTCGGGCGCGTCAGGGCACATGTCACCAGACAGGCACCGGTTCGTCACCTTCAAGGAAATCACGCCGTGTGCAATCAATGCCGCCGATAAAACCGTGTTCAAAGCTGTTGGGATAGGCAGCATGAAAATCGGAATCCCAAACGGAAAAACTACAACGCACGTCACATTGAAAGACGTATTGTATTGCCCCGATCTAGCGTTCACGTTGATTTCGTTGACGCACTGCGACGCCGCAGGGTACTCGGTCCTATTAAAGGACCAAAAATGCATGATTCGCGATAAGCAAGGGACGCTGCTTGGGCAGGTCCCACTCTCGAACGGGCTCTACAAGGTAGAGCACAAGTCTGTGGCAGCACCGGCAAACATAGCGCGAAAACACCTCACCGCGGATGAGTTGCATCGGCGTATGGGCCACATATCCCCACAAACCGCCCGGAAGCTTGTCCGGGATGGTACCATAACCGGCCTCGACCTTGATATGTCGAGCGAGCCAAGTTTTTGCACAGCCTGCGCGCAAGCAAAACCGACCAGGAAGCCGGTCCCACAAACACGAGAGGGACCGCGGGCCGTGAAAATCGGTGAAAAAGTCCATTCGGACGTGTGGGGGCCTGTGAACCCCCAGAGCTACGATGGCAAAGAGTATTTCGTTAGCTTCACCGATGACCACAACAGGTGGACTTACCTGATTCCGATGGCAAGGAAAGCAGAGGCTTTTAACTGCTATAAGCAGTATGAGGCATGGGTTGAAACCCAGCATGGCGCGAAGTTGAAGCGCTTGCAAACCGACCGTGGGGGTGAATACCTCTCACAAGAGTTCACGGCGTACCTGAAATCAAAAGGAACCATACGGAGTCTTACCGTACACGACACGCCACAGGAAAATGGCGTGTCAGAGCGCCTGAATAGAACGCTATTGGAACATGCTCGGGCCATGCTCCTGACGGTCGGCCTACCGAAGTTCCTGTGGACCGAGTCAGTTCAACACGCGGTATGGCTCAAAAACCGGACCTCCACGCGTGCACTCGACGGCAAAACGCCGTATGAGGTTGTACACGGCGTGAAGCCCGACCTAACTGACCTACCTGAGTGGGGCACAAAGGTTTTTGTGCTCAAGGAGCATGCTGGCAAGCTTGACTCCAAGGCAGACGAGGGGAGATGGATGGGGTACAGTGACGAGAGCAAGGGCCACCGAATCTACTGGCCTGGAAAACGTCGCGTCACCGTCGAACGCAACGTGACGTTCGATGCTCCGGTCCTGGTCACGCCCGCCAATGCACTAACTGAGGGGGGGTCGGTCACCCACGGCAGTAGAGCCATCGACGGCATTCCACACAGCCACGGCCATGGCACCAAAGGTGTTGGTGGTATCCCTCACGGCCAAGGACCGCCACCACTACCGCCAGACCCACCCACAGGTCACGCGCACATCGACCCACTCGACGACTTCGAGGACACAGACATGGACGCAGATCCACTTGGCAGGGGTCACCGCATGCGGAAACCATCCGCGTACATATGCGGGATCGCCGACGGCACTGGCAGCAGCACCGGCCGCGCGAACGCTCCCATGTATCCTAAGGGACTGCCCGCCCCCACCGGGAATGTCGCCTTAGCGGTCCTGGAGGAAATGGAGGAGGTCAGCGCGGCAGACGAACGAGCGACCCACCGCTCACTGGAACACGCGATGGCGGCGGCTACCCAGAGCGTGGGAGTCGACCCGGTTAGCCTGAACAACGCGCGTTCGCGCAAAGACTGGCCGGCGTGGGATGCGTCCATCAAACGGGAGCTGGACCAGCATGCGACGCTACGTACGTGGGACCTCGTAGAACCTCCGGACGGTGCCAACATCGTCGGCAGCAGGCTCGTTTTCTGCTACAAACATGATGCAAATGGTAACGTTGTAGCCCACAAGACCAGGCTCGTTGCACAAGGCTTTTCCCAGACGGAAGGGATCGACTACAATGAAACGTTTTCCCCCACTGCCAAGCTTTCTGCCATCCGTATAATTGCTGCAATAGCAGTTAGGAACAACTGGGAACTTGAACAAACTGACATCGACGGCGCATACCTCAATGCCCCGATTACCGAGACGGTCTATATGCGCCAGGCAAAAGGCTATGAAGCCCCTGGACAAGAATATCACGTTTGCCGCCTCAACCGTGCGATCTACGGCCTCAAGCAGTCAGGAAGGGAATGGTACAATATGCTATGTGGCATCATGTACAGGTTTGGATTTACGTGTTGCGAAGTTGAACACGCGGTATTCCACAGATATGCCGGCCGGGACGCTCTCATCATCGCTGTGGACGTCGATGACCTCACCATGGCTGGCAATTCCAAGCTTGTGATCTGCGCATTCAAGAACAAATTGCGCACTGTCCTCAAGATTAAGGACCTCGGGGATTTGAGCTGGCTATTGGGAATAGAGGTGAAACGGAACCGTGAAATGCGTACAATCTCGTTTTCGCAACGTGCGTACATCGAGAAAATACTTGAAAGGTTCAATTTACAGGACGCTAATCCGCTCAGCACACCACTTGACCCCCACCACAAACTATCACTGTCCCAGTCCCCATCCACCCCTCGCCAGTTTGACGAAATGCGAAATGTGCCGTACAGGGAGGCCATTGGATCCCTCATGTACGCGGCACTTGGCACACGCCCGGACATCTCCTTTGCCGTCTCTTTTCTGGCACAATTTATGCAAAACCCAGGGAGACCGCACTGGGAAGCGGTTAAAAGAGTCTTTCGCTACCTCAAAGGAACGAAAGACACCTGTCTTGTCATTGGAGAAACGCGGAAAGGACTCGAAGCGTACTCGGACGCAGACTGGGCTTCACAGGAACACAGACACTCGGTGTCTGGATACGTGTTCACGATCGACGGAGGGGCCGTCTCCTGGAGCTCGAAAAAACAACCCATCATTGCGCTATCAACTACCGAAGCTGAGTACATCGCTGCAACTCACGCTGCGAAGGAAGCACTTTGGATTAGGATGTTCATTGCGGAAATCGCTCGACCGCTCAGAAATCCTGTCACCATCCACCTTGACAACGTCTCCGCCATCTCCATTACAAAGAATGATGAATACCACCCCCGAACGAAGCACATCGACATCCGCTACCACTTTATACGCCAAGCCGTACGCGAGGAACTGATCCACGTTGACTACGTACCAACAGACGATATGGCGGCGGACATGTTTACGAAAGCCCTCCCCCAATACAAAGTGTTACACCTGAACGCGATGGTCGGGATGCGTTCTGCTTAAGGGGGGGTTGTTGGAACTAAGTTGAGTAAGCACCGAACGCAACAAGGAATGGATGTCCCGGTCATGTTCGACCGGGACCGTATATATATTGGACAACTGGAATATAGCCCCTCAGTGAACCGACCGTTCACTGAGGTGCGTATCCCCTTTACACGCCTAGATACAAGACACTAACTATGTTGCAGTTATTGTGTATCTAGGTATAGTAGTAATATATACCAGTGAACCGACCGTTCACTGAGTTATTGTGTATCTAGCTACTGCGCATAACCGCTACATTACCATCAACCCTTATTGCCATGCCAATATGGGTGAACATTGTTCAACAATCCTTGCACCAACTCACCTATCCCCATGCACCTCCAGTGCAGGGAAGGCCCTCATGAGACCCAAGCTGCCTGATTGCTGGCTGTCACATGATGCAGCACTATTGTAACCTAATTCTGGTGAGCTCACAGCATCCCCTGCCACTTCCTGTCAAGTGATGTCATTGCACACTCATGCACCACCTATTGCAAAGATCCTGTACAGCCATGTGTTGACCGTAACAGCAACTGTTCTTGGTGCCGCCACTTGTGACACCATTCCTGTGACACCAACCACCATGTGTACTGAACAATCTCACCTGTGTGCATTTGCATCGTATCATGCAATGCAACAAGACCCTTCCACCTGACCTTTCAATTTACCACCATCCCATACCTCAGCTGCATACTGCTTCAACATATGTGATGCATGCCCCATGCAATGTGCTCTCCATCATTGTAGGCTGAGGATGTGCTCAAATGGGATACAACAGCTGGCCACATGTTTCCGAATAAATGGATGCTTCATTGATGAGTTATGACCACTGCCAAAGTGTACTGAATGACACACCTCATATGCAATGCCAATACCTTGATGCACTGTAGCCCAGGCACTTTGCAGAAACCCCACCCTCTCCTTTAGTATTACCTTGGATACCATCATGCTACCTCAGCCACTGCCAATGATGAGCTGCATGCATGTGCCCTCTCACTTGTTTCAGGTGCCCAGTGTAGTTGCCACTGCATGTGCCCTCATTCCTGCATTAGATGAAGAGGATGGCCTGACATTCCCTGCTCCCATGCCACTGTCCAATGTAGAATGCTCATACCAAAATGACACAGGTCTGCATACAACACACATCATACCATGCAGCTCACACAGCATGACCACTAAAACTCACTTGTACACCCACAGCCTCACCTTCATCCAGTGACCTCAAAGTGGTGCCCCAATAATTGTTCCTACTCATGCTGCCATGAACCACTGCACAAAATATGTTCTAGTTATAGCAAACATTGTTGGGCCTTTGGTAACATGGCACCCTAACCACCTGGTCCTGGCAACCTGGCAGTTGATCCCAACTGTCACGTTTGCTGAGTGAACCAATGCTTAGCAGCATGTACTTAACAATATAACACAATCCCAAAGGATTCTGCAGGGGGCTGGATATTCTGTAGTTGACAAAACTTGAAGGTCGAAGGTTTCAGGGTGTCATGAGGGTGGAAGTAATGGATGGTGGATGATGAAGCACTGAGGCTTAGGTTGGCTGTCACTCATGATGAAGGCTTGAACAACTAGTTGTTGCAGGTGTTCACAGTTAGAGGGACTTGGCTTCAACTTATGTGTTGTGCACTCCTCAATCTTCTGTCCCTGATTTTGGAGAGGCAGAGAACACAAGTGCAGACACTAAGTCAGAATTAAGCTGAAAGCTAAGTCAGAGTACTAAGGTGAAAATTAAATTGCAAGATTAAGTCGATATTCAAACTAGCAAACAGTCCAGTCAACTGGGCATCATCGTTCCATTTCTCTCGTTTTTATAAAGGAGAGGGTTTCTATCAATCGGTGTGTCTTTCTTTACCGTGATCTGCAGGTCGTTTACCATACTTCCTAGCTTGCACGACATGAGCACTATTTGGCAGCACAGATGCAGATTAAACCCGGTGTGCGTGTTCTCGATGTCGGCTGCGGTGTTGGAGGACCAGCACAAGAGATCGCATGTTCTTCCG
>QLPG01050297.1:5303-24467 GCA_003314385.1 Gomphus sp. MG54 | reverse complement strand
TACTCCGTAGTCAATCCGACCCGATATCCCATACCATGCAATCAATTCACCCTTGTACATAAACTGCAATAGAAAAGGTTCCTCGACATACATTCCTTTGAAAGCAACTAAAAAAAGCAGCCGCCTAAGGTGATTTTAGAGATATTATCAAATTCGAAGTTTTGAAGTTTTGAAACCTTCCAGACTTCCAGACAGACACTGCAACGTCAAATTTTTATGCAAATTTCCCTCCTGCTGGAAGGCGTTTTTCTCCTTAATCCTAGCATATCTAATCTTTCTATTACAGTAAGACCAATACAATACCGGCCCGTATGTAGCTAGCGAATGTCTATTGTCGACCGGAACATTGCGGAAAGACTTTCAAAATTCCCAAAAAAAAAAAAAACACCTTTTGAGTTACGTCAACCGAGAAATTTGATAGATGCAAATAAGTTTAAGCTTGCCTTTCCACGGCTGTGTACCCACTTAGAATAACATCATTTAACCACCTGCGGTGGTAAATTAATCAACCATATCCCCACAGAGAATATCCTTCTCTTACCATAGAAAATCTGTTGTGATTGGAGACTTAACCATTTGCACTGCCAGCGTCACACAGCAATGAAGGCACACAGGAACAAAACTATCCTCCCACGATGGCGAAGTATTTTGCGAATTGTCCCCCCATGTTTGGCAAAGAACTCCCAAGAAGACCTGAATGTGCCCTCAGTGCCCTATCATGGCATGCAGCTAGCATAATCATTAATCATTCAGCTGTGGACAGGCCACATCTCATCTCCCTCAATGCATACCTCAAGAAAATTCAAGACATCATACACAGCGCTATGTATGACATAGGACATACTGACACCCAGAAACCCATTCTACACTGCCTGAAAACTTTTGCCAAGAAAGTATGAAGATCAACAAACAAAAAGCAGCTCAGAAACGCCACAGGAAGAGGCCCTCATCTTCTTGAAAACCCAAAGAGTGCTAACATCCCCACACACCTTACTCTACATCCAAGCCACACGCCGCTTCAAAGACCCCAAAGATATATACCGCCTGAACAAAACCTAAAACACTCTATTCAAACTTATAACAACTTGGCTTTTTGTATTTAGCTCGGGCCAGATTCCATTTGCAATGCCAGCGTCATACAGCCTTGAAGGCACACACAGGAACAACCTATCATCCCACAATGGCGAAGTATTTTGCGAATTGTCCCCCCATGTTTGGCAAAGAACTCCCAAGTCGACCTGAATATGCCAAGTTGCAAAACATAAAGAACCCTCAGTGCCCTATTCCTATTCCTGGCGTGCGCTAGCATAATCATTAATCATTCAGCTATGGACAGCCCACATCTCATCTCCCTCAATGCATACCTCAAGAAAAATTAAGACATCAAACACAGCCCTATGTAGGACATACTGACACACCCAGAAACCCATTCCACATTACCTGAAAACTTTTGCCAAGAAGTATGAAGATCAACAAACAAAAAGCAGCTCAGAAACGCCACAGGAAAAACGCCACAGGAAGAGCAGCCCCCCATTCGGCCCCTCATCTTCTTGAAAACCCAAAGAGTGCTAGCATCCCACACACCCCTTTCTCTACATCCAAGACACACACGACGCTCCATAGACTCCAAAGATATATACCACCTGAACAAAACCTAAAACACTCTATTTCAAACTCACAACAACTTGGCTTTTTGTATTTAGCTCAGGCCGAGCCCCACCTTCGAGGGGGTCAGCTTGGCCCTCGTCCCTCGTGTATACAGCCTCCCCAGCCAATTCATACACCCCAATCGCGACATCTGACACAGCATTCCCCCCTTATTTATCTTCGCACTTCAACTTGACCCAACATTCCCCCCATCCACTCCTGCTTATACACTGTACCTGCAGAATCAATACACTTGAATCTGGTAGGCACATATACCCACTTCACTTTCTTTCTATCTCCACTTTGTCTAGATAGTGTGCAGGTTGTTGGGGGCTGCAAAGCCATACCATACCATTTAGATATAGTTCACAGGTGATAGGTGCACAGCAATTTGAGCACTTTGATTGATATCTTTTTTCTCTCTCTCTCTCTCAACCATTTGCACTATATCATTACTTCTTTTCAATTCTAACTTCATATACTTTATTCAAATTTTACCCTTTGAATCGCTCAAAATCTCAATAAGCTCAGGACTCAAATTTTACAATTTTCACGGAATAACCCCCTCAGTGTTGAAATTTTATTTATCTGTGCGAGCGGTGTTGCCATCCATGTAGACATGACTGTTAAACTGTTATTATATGCAATACTATAATATACTATATATACAGTGGTTGTAGCATTATGTTAACTTGGTTCCTCGGTTATTTGTAACCCCCAGCATTCCCAGCATTCCCCCCAAGTCGTACGTGTTCACCCCCTCCCCCTTCCCTCGTCTGCATCTTCACTCCTTTTCAAGTTTGAAATTCCCCACACAACAGAGATTGTTGGAATAAATTCGACCAGCATGCGTCACTGTGTCACATTAGTCACGCTTCCTTTGTAATATCCTCAATCTGTCTGCAATGAGCCACCCCACCATCCTCGCTCAAGCCAAACAGGTTAATCTTCGTTCTTTGGTCAGCGCCCTTGGAGATTTCAGTGCCCTTGCAGATTTCAACACAGATAAGTACTAAATCATGGGTACATGATGGCGAAATATGCAAATATGCAATAGCTCACGAGACCCCACGGATATGGCAAGAGGGTCCATACATGGACTTCCAGCGTGTAAGGACTTCCGACGTGTATGAACTTCCGACGTGTATGGACTTCCGAGGTGCATGGACTTCCGACGTTTATAAACTCCGACATAAAAGCCGACCAGCACGAGACACACCAAAGGTGGCGAGACCCTGCAAGGTGCCCCATGGAGTATTCATTCATTCACAGGGTGATCCAAAGTTGAAATTATTATCATTTGCAATTCGGTTATCAACAGTTCAGCGCCAATATCGCAACACGCCGGGTAACATTTTTTGTTTTTGTTTTTGTTTTTGGATTTGGATTTGGATACAATACGGGATATAAATAATTCGTTAAGTTATGTGTTATACAACAAACATGCAACAAAGAAAACAAAACAAAAACATGCCAAATATGCCAAATATGCCAAGAACAATGCGTACCACGACCATGACGAACGATGACCATGACCATGACCAGCTCAACTGGCCGGGATGTTAAAAACAAGCGTCGTCGGAATATAACCTGCGCTTTCCCCATCATCGATCGTCGATATCCCATCATCTCCCCCATGCTTGCACAGATGAAGAAGCAAACGGCTGCCCATACTCGACGTCATCGCACATTGCCACCTGAAAAAAATAAATAAATAAAAAAAAGAATCGATTTGTCAAAAAAAAAAAAAACTCCTCTTTGATATATCACTAAATGACTTACCCAAGTGCGACGAGCACGAGCGGCCGAGGGGCATAGATGAATATCAATGCGTTGACAAGCAGAATGATGAAGGTACTATGAAATGAAGATTAATGAAGATGTTACAAATCGTACCCTGTGAGGGGGGAACAAAAATCAAAATCACCAACCTGATGAAATAGAATAAACTGGGCTCAATTATGTTTAGCACCGCCAGTTTAGTTGTGAAAAAATAAATTAAAATGTAACGAACCTGTCGCGAATGAGCAGCTTGAGTAATGGTGATCCATACTCAACTACATATATCGACCATGCTTTATAAATCATGCAGACGCATAGTATAGCCTCGGTGACAATCGCAGGTATCTGAACAAGAAAAAACAGATCCGACATGGTTGCTGCAGAACACCCTGTGAGATCGTATATAGGAGGTAATCCTTGGCCTGGACCGGTAATACATATATGAAAATATCATCAATCACAATTAATTGATATCACGATGTGTCTCTCACCAACAGGGAGGTAGAAGTGCCAGATGACAATGGTAGCCGCCAGCGAGAGTAAGACCATACCAGCGAGAGTCCAAAATAATTTTTTTTTTTTATCATAGACGATGTAAATCTGTTTGAAAAGGATCGTCTGACTCCTAGTATGTTTGTGGAAGATATTGAAGGGCGTACGCGGGCCATGAGTAAGACTGTTTCAAACTCTGGTCAATTGCCGTTGTTGGCAGTTATAGTTTATGGATTGACCTTTGACAGCAATAAGTAAGGTTGTAGCGCTATGAAATTTTTTTTTTTTTCATCAGGTGTCGATGTTGGAATGATAAGGAGAAACGTACGATGCAGTCTCCCACCAAAGGAACTCTCTACAGCTGTGATGGGGTCGTGTGAATAATAATACCCAATAACCCATCATGATTCCGTATTTTTTTTTTGACACTTACAACTGTAAAACAGTCCATATATAAGTCTCCAATTACTATGAATTTGTAGAAAGGTCTGACCTTGTCGGAGAGGTTTTCACCGAAGAAAACTTTCATATCGTCATGATCACTATCCATGCGAGAGAGTAACACAATAATGCAAAACGCACCCACGACATCAATAGTCATCGTAACAAGCCCAAAATAACGAATCTATGGGCGATTGACATGAGTATTCCAGTGTGAGCACCAGCAACATTAGGTAGTCGAGACTAACGAATATAAAGAGCATCTTTCCAAACGATAGTGGGAACTTCCAAATTGCCGTGACCTGTTGTTGTATGCATTAATTTAAGAAGCCAGCATGAAAGATGTTTTCTTTTTTTAAAACAAAAAAACTAACTTCAGCATCGAAAGTGAGCGCTATATAAAACGTCAGTGGCCAACGTTGACTTTTGAAGAAGGCGCTCTCACCGTAGTCGTATACTAAGAACGTTAACGATGCAACCCATGAATACTTGGTAACAGTTACTGCATCAATAAGAGTCCAAAAAAAAGGTCAGATGTCGTTAGAGCCCCTTGTACGTGAGGTGACTTGCATTGTTCCACGGACGAAATCAACCCTTGAGCCTCAGATAGAGAAATGACAGGCATTCCATGCAAAGAAAGACGAGCGTACAGGAGAAGGGGGAGATGCACAGTGATCCAAACCAAGCGTCTTATACACCAAAAATACAAATTTAAAAACCGTCTGCTTCTTCACACGGGGGCAGTACGACGCCACTGAGGCGTCATCTCACACTCTGTGTGCCCAGAACGATCACAGTTTTGCCTAAAAACGAAACACGCACGCGCGTTGGGAAATCTCCGTGGACATAACCCTATCTCAGTTGAGCAGAACCGCCGGAGATGTTGGAGACGAAACCATGTGGGCCACAGTCTAAACTTGGGAAATCCGAAGCGCCGGATCAAAAAAAACCATGTAATAAAAGAAATATTGATCTTGGCTTGGAGAGAGGGGGTTCTCATGGCAGTCACCGGAGTGAAATCCCTAATAATTTCGTCCGATCGGAAAGCGCTCGAAATTGAATAGATTCAGTCAACTGTTACTGCGTGCTTTAAACGTTTAAGCAAACATTTCATCCGATCGGAAAGCGCTCAAGATCCAACAGATTTAACAATTATAGCCAATCTCAAGATCTCAACAATAACGAGCACATGCTTTTAAGCGTTCAACACTGATGCTAACATATATATATCAATCTCAGATACCATATAAAGTACCAAGTACAGTGTTCTAGCGCAGATGACTCTAAATGGTATAACCAATAGCAGAACAGTTCATTAGCTGAACGGCTAGTGTGTCCCTCCGATCTATAAGAGCTGAACGGCCAGTGTCTCCTCCCGATTCATAAGATTCAAACACCAAAAGAATTCCATGAGTATCACATGATGAAGAACCAACGATGATCAGACACCGAAACGTCTGATACCTCACATCACTCAATAAAATAAAATAAAATAAAATAAAAAAACACAAACAAAAAACACTCACCCATGCAGAGGATGAACACAACGCACCGCTACGAAAAATAAAAATAAAAAAAGGCTAAACAGAAAGCAAATATGCCCATCTATCGAATCTGTTAGAAGAAGATGACTCTAAGAATCTCATAGACGCCCCTTGCGCCCACTTGAGGTGAAATGGTCGAATGAACCTGATGAAAAACTTGGCATTAGCCACTTTAGGGTATAAGATCTAAGCTCCAGCGCTAAAGGACAGATATTTCTGTCCTTGCGCGTGTGCCGTATCATGGGAAAGAGGGTGTAACGAAAAACATCAACCGAGACCCTAGTGACGCGCCCTACAGCGGACTCATTGTCGAAATAGTCCAAACGAACCTGATGAAAAACTTGGCAATAGCCACCTTAGGGTATAGGATGTCCTTGCCTACGTGCCATATCATTGGAAAGAGAGTGTAACAAAAAACATCAGCCGAGACCCTAGTGACGCGCCCCCCGCACAGCGGACTCATCGTCGAAGTAGTCGATAGTTCCTGATTTCAATAACATCGATAATAACTAATGACAAAATTCATTCGTCGTACTGCTTCCCTAACGATTGAGCTTCCCTAACGATTGAGAAAGTGGGTTTATCACTGACAGGGCTTGATCCCCTACGTAGTGACGCGCACCCACAGCGGACTCATCGTCGAAATAGTCGATAGTTCCGGTTTTCAATACATACATCGATAATGATCTAATAACAAAATTCATCCGTTGGTACTTGCTTCCCTGAGATTGAGAAAGTGGGTTTATCAGTTTATCACTGACAGGGCTTGATCCTCGTATAGAACCTGTGGAGGGGTCCAATATGGACAAAACCAGCGAATAGCATTCATATTTCATATGCGAAATATTTGAAAAAGAACAGATAGGTATACTTTTTTCCTGATTCAAGTTTCGCCAATTAATCATTGAACAATTTGACATAACCACACCCGCAGGTAAGCGGAAATCCTTGTAAAACTCATTTATACGTGTGTTTAAGATCTCGGAGAATCAGCCACACAAGCCAAATATGATGTAACGCATTCACTCATCATCAACAAAAAAACCCTAGCTACGTCCAATAAATCTGTATTATAAAATACAAGTTTGAGTCGTAGCAACACTCCAAACATCTCGTCATAGTGCCAAAACACCAATCGCATTCGAGTGCTCCGCAACGCATAACAACCCCAACACCGCTTTCACTACCCTGGTGATGCGCCCCACAGCGGACTCATTGTCGAAAATAGTCGATAGCTCCGGTTTTCAATAATGTCGATAATGATCTAATAACAAAATTCATCCGTTCGCACTGCTTCCCTGAACGATTGAGCTTCCCTAACGATTGAGCAAGTGGGTTATCACCGACAGGGGGCTTGATCCTCGTATGGAACCTGTGAGGGATCCAATGTCGATAAAACCAGCGAATAGGCATTCATACGCGAAATATTTAAAAAGAACAGATAGGTATGCTTTTTTCCTGATTCAACGCCAGTTAATCAGTGAACAATTTGACCTAACCAAAAGTCTGGCAAACCTCATATATACGTGTTTTAAGATCTTGAATCAGCCACCCAAGCCAAATATGATGTGACGCATTCACTCATCAACAAAAAACCCTAGCTATGTCCAATAAATCCGTATCATAAATTACAAGTTAAGTCGTAGCAACACTGCAACATATTGTCATAGTGCCAAACACCAATCACATTCGATTGCTCCGCAAAGCATAACAACCCCAACACCGCTTTCACTTGGCGCTTTAATCGCTAAGGGAATATGATCACTAGAATAATATTGCCAAGTTATGTAAATACAAAAAAAAAAAAAGAGAGAGTAATGTATAACTTGCCTCTCATGCGCCCCTGGATGTGAATCGGTATCAAACCAATATAACCGGGCGTTATCTAAGGGATGTTGTGTAGCACAGACGGCACATGCAATATGAGTTCTTGACGTTTGCGTGGAACAGAAAGGACAGCTCCATGTGGCACGTAGCGGTGTAGAGATACCGGAATTATGGCCACGAGATGGAGAGGATACGGGGGACGACATGTTGAAATCGCTAAACATGGATTGCGAGGGTGATGGAGGATCTACATTATTTTCTGCAAAAAAAAAAAGAATTTTTTTTTTTGAGTTTGTCATTCAAGAGTGCGGATGAAAAATGCATGGCATGGCAGAGAAAAACACACCGATGGTAAAAGCACGTTCTAGTTCACTGGGGTCTTCTGAGTCAATATCGATGACGCCAGTTGGCACAGTCACAGCTGATTTCTGTGCCTCCCACCGTTCCATTTCCTCGAGCTCGGCCAGATATTCTTGTATAAGCTCATCATCCTCATCCGCCGGCGGTGAAATATCCCGTTGCCTTGATGCGTGACCTTTTTAAAAAAAGGGATTTCATTTGAGTCGAGAGCTCAAGCAATGGAAATGGAAATCAATCCTACCTGTATACTCCTTCTCCAGTGCGTCCATATCTTCGTACATGTTAGGATCTATGGAGCTCCCAAATTCTTGTTCGAAGGACACTCGTTTTGAATATTGGATTCTGTGCGCCTCATTGAGCATGACCCTACGATAAATCTTATGATTATAGCATTAGTCATTAGTCACGAAGCAAGCTGAAAGTGAGCGTAAATGCATCTCATACCTCATCATTGAAAACATCCTCATCTCCTTCATCCAATACCTCGTCATCCATTTCAAAAGAGTCACTACTACTACTCTCATTCGCATAGCGAATTTCCCTACTCGTCTGTAACACGCAACTCCGCCGCTTTCTCGCGCGTTCAAGACACTGCGCTTTAAACCTCTCGCGCAGAAACTTCTTCTGAGGCGTCTCCTCAAGCGCACTCAAGAGATTCAGTTTCGGAAGAGCCGAGCGCGAAGAGGTTTGCGCCTTATACTGCCTTTTGCGTCTGGATTCCACATCGCGTCTAGATTCCACATCGCGTCTGGATTCCACATCGCGTCTGGATTCCACATTGCGTCTGGATTCCGCATTGTAAGTGGGAGAGGAGGATCCTGAAAGCGGAGATGACAAGCCAGGCTGATACATTTCAAGTTGGCGAGTTGGATTTTTAGTTCTAGAGGGATAACGCGCTAGGGGAGAGGACGCCGCCATGGAATAAAAAATGGAGGGTGGTATCACGCGAGTCGTTTGACGCGTTTAAGTTAAGGGAAAGTGTTTGATGGTATTTGTGTGAGGTGTGCGGTGTGCGGTTGTTGACGCGTCAGACCCGTTTTTTCGGTTTTGGCTTGAAAAAAAAAATTGGGTGGAGTACGGTAATAATTTGTATGGAAAGTCGATATATGTTCTAGAGTGTGCTAATAGCTTTGAGACGTCGAATTTATTTATTTGAATCGAGAATAACCAGTCAATAATTCAGGCAGTCTGCTTCGCTCCACACTCGGTAGCAGCTCTGCAAGGTACACCAAGTGCAACAAAGTATCAACTCTGTTCTACAATAGCGGTCGCTGAACGACAACGATATCCTAACTATACCTAAGAAAGATCCGGAACCTGAAAAACCAATACATTGTCTCGATTTGAATGCAAATGCACGTGAAAGTTCTGACTTTAATCAAGATGTACTGCTCAGAGAGTTTTTGTTCTAAGATCACCGTATATGACAAGAGAACGGAACAGATAATTAACGATCTATACACTATTCCTCGATCCAATGAAGAAGATGCTTCGATGAAAATATACCAGGAAAAAAAAACATAATAGTACACGTGCCGCTGACCACCGACCACCGACCTAGCCCATGTGGATGAGAGGCCAAGCCACTCCTGTTGAGTATTACTTCTTCCCATCGGGTGCATCAGCATTTTTACATGCTATGATTTTGATTTTAGGAGCAGAAACGACCTCATTACTTTCCATCTTAAATTGCGGGTTCTTGACAATAAATGTCCAGACGTCGTCACATAACCGGTAGGTTTTAAGATGACCCTAACGTGCATATGTGCATAAGTTGGTTGGTATGCGTGGACATATAATAACTGAGGGGGTGGCAGTGCGATCCCAAACGCAAAACGGACCTTTAAAGTCGTTTTTGTCTTAACCTGCTTCACCAATGTGTCCGCTAAGGATTTGTCAAACTAGATTGAGATGTGCTCATGAGGACCCATAGCTCCACATGCAGACGTAATAAATGTGAGCGATATACATACCTGCATAAGAACCTTCATGGCAAGCTGTGGTGTAATGGCACCGCTGGTGATAAGTTCGTCAAGGGAATCGGTTAGGGCCATTCCAATCCTGTGGCAATGTCAATATATTATGGAAACGAGACGAGACTACCCCCATACGATGATCCACGATAGAACTCGTAGTATGCTGTTGCCATCGTCGTTAAGGATGGATGGTGTGAGTCAGCCTACTTCAGGTCACATCACGTGCTCTCCATGGTCACGAGACAGCCAGTCCGACTAAAACATTTTCTCTCTCTCATCGTTGCTAGCAAGCTATAATGGTAAATATGAACGTACCTCATTCTATTATCATTTTCTGAATATCCCCCTTTCAAAAGGTTGCTCTGCGCTCGTATTTCACTCTTCAACTTTTGAATATTCTTACGTTCTTGTGGTTCACCGCAGCAAACGTTTTCGCTTTTTCGCTGTCGTTCGGTTTGAGAGATTATACTGGAATTGATCCTGAAGATCAGTGGAAATATGGGTATGGGATAGGAAAGGAGACTTTCTTGGCGCCGGCTCCGTGGATCTACATCGCACTCGTCCTGGTCCATATCCTTTTTGCTGGTACTGTCGCCTATGCTCAATGGACTGACAGAGGGAGGGACATTGTCGTCGGAGCCCTGAACTTGTATGTCTCCTGTGACTTTAGTATATGTGTGCCTTATTGACGCTTTTATTTTGGTTTTTTAAAGTCGGTGGCCGCTGCTTATGATTCTCAGTATCTTCTGGACCGGAACATGGCTCAGGCAGTGGTACATTATATCGTGGATCTTTGCTGTTGTAGTTGCTGTTATGGCAGATCACACAAACCGGATTGTGAAAAGACGCTATCGTCTCGAGTATGATTTGGACCTCAATGATGAGAGTGCGTTTTTTTTTGTCCCTGCGCTCCTTCACATATACACATATAATTGACAATTTTTATATCAGTTCTTATCCACGTAAGATAGATGTATATGGTCTCTGATATATGGTCTCTGATATAGCTCATACGTCGACAGCTCCCATTCTCCTTGTTCAATGGGTGGACGATTTGTATGTCCAATTTTTTGTTCCTCGTCTATACATCTCTGAACTGCGTTTCTGAAAATTTCACTTGCTCAAATAGTCGTTTTGGCTGTCAATACTTTCGCAGCATTTTCTCCCATCGCCCTCATTGCCGGCCTATGGTCCAAAATTTTCGCGGTATGGATTCTGTAAGATTATTATCCATATTTTGATAGCCACAGAGATACATTTACTCACCCTGTCCAAAACGATATAGCTGTATCCTGTCTGGCATGGCCCACCTCGCCGCATTCTCTTCCCGCCCTGGTGACATACCTATGTCACTAATTCTCGCAC
Organism: Gomphus sp. MG54; assembly: GCA_003314385.1. NCBI lineage: Eukaryota > Fungi > Basidiomycota > Agaricomycetes > Gomphales > Gomphaceae > Gomphus > Gomphus sp. MG54. Next base: position 13,033 of record QLPG01050297.1, on the reverse strand, counting down.
TCGGACAATTCGCTATATTTGCGCATCAGATTAATCACAGAGTATGTATTTTATCGTTCTCATCATAAGATTACTAAAAACGAATTTTATTGGTGGATAGGACACCAACTCTCAGCACATCATAGCGTGGTTTGCCTTTTCGTTTGCCATTGTCAGTGTTTGGGCTGTTGCTAAGAGCGTCTGGGGAACGATAAATGTCATAAGGCATGGTCCTCTCCCTGGCGCTGGTGCAGTGAGACTCGAGGAAGATGGAGAAGGTGACGGAGCGCTTTAAAGTGCCGCAAAAGCCATGACCCGAAACGTTCAAAAGGTGTACCCATTGCTCAGTACCTGGATGGTAAATGTATTATAGTATACTTCGAGCTTGTTTACACTCAGCATTGGACGGACTCACACTGGTTCGCGGGTATAGGCGTATGAAGCTTTCAAGTTGTGGAGCTGGAAGGAAATAATCGTAATTTCATAGTTTCGAGGACTCAATCATGTTTTTTTTTTTTTTTCTTTTAATTTCAGCTGGCGCACGATGCTTTGCCAATAAATTATGTAACACGGTGTTGACTGACATCTGGGGCGAAGCTTGCCAGGGCAAATGACACTGATATTAATCCGCATCTTACAATGCAGGGTCAACACTTTCCTCGATAGAGGTGTAATAGCGCTTGCGAAAGTTACGGCTGACTCATCACTCATTACGCACGTTCTCTGGCATTGTGGCTCCCACTCCATGGATGTTCAAAGTTCACAGGCTATCCTATTTCCAAGACGGACGTCCAGCCCTGAAATATTTATTATCTTCTCGTATTCATGGGATAATTAGACCAGTTACATCGCTAGCGCCGGAATCGCCTTTGGCTGCGGAGAAGACGGAAAAACGGGGTGGGCAAGATCTTACACACCGTGATGTGCGGCTATCCAAGTATATCAGACATAGGGAGGAGGGATCTTCCAGAGTTGGTGGATCGGAAACATACCCGGACAATGCATTTTTGACGAACGATGATCGACACGACGATGATGTCACGCATGCTCCCTCTAAGCCACCCCTCCCGAAAACATTTCGAGGGATGGTGATTCCTGAGAAACCCAAGGCGCCTGAGTCAGATGGTGTGTGTAGACAACTAGTTCTGTTCTGGGATCCCATCTCGCTTATCATTAATTCATAGACTGTTGCATGTCAGGCAAGTGCCGTATCTTAGATCTGGACCCAAAACATGGCAACAGTTACGTTATTAGGCTGTACTATATGCGTCTACGATCTCTATCTGACTTCCTTGGAGAGTTACCGAGAGGCTATCGAGTTGATGCGTTCCACGCTACGGTCGCAGAATGTGCCAGTCGCCCAGTGGCCCGGAGAAATCGGGGTGAGCTGTTTAACCTCGGGCGTCTATAACTCGTCGTCTCGACCGCGACTAAGGCTCTCCTTCTAGCCAAATGTAACAGATAGAGATGAATCGACGGGCAAAGATCCGCTCTCAGAACTTGATGCCAGCATGTCTGCGTTCGCCCAACTTGAGAGGACATTAAGGGAAAGTCAAAAGAGTGCTTGATTGACTCTCACCCTCAAAATATGACAAGGAACGATGGCGTCATACCCCCCGATTCGGTTCATTTGCTGCTCCAGCCTGTACATAGTTTGCAGCGAGCGCCCTGCTTAATATGACTGGTGCGGCTTGGGTTTTCTTCTGTGCTCCAACAGTATGATGGTAGAGGAACCCGCTGACCAGTCTTTTTTTCCATTCGGTGATAGATAGATTATGTAACATCATGCATATTGCACTGATATCGCGAAAATAATGTTGATTGTTTGATATCGATGAGATCACAATCTGAACTCCGACCGACAACCTTCAAAAGGGGGAGCTTGTAAGGCAATTACCGCCCCCCAGCCTTTCTTTCAAACCACCATCTCCACCACTCTCAGCTCAAAACTTATTCATTATGTCCCAGCCAAAGGTCTTCTTCGACATAGCCATTAACGACCAACCTGTGTGAGCACCACTTTCACACGTTTTTAAATCCCTTGTTTCACCTGTATGCAGTGGTCGGATTACCTTTGTATTGTTCGACGACGTGGTTCCCAAGACGGCTAGGAACTTCCGTGAGCTTGCTACCGGTCAGCACGGCTTTGGCTACAAGGGATCGATTTTCCATCGTGTCATTCCTCAGGTAATGTTTGTTGATAATTATTCAATTGGAGCAGTGGCTAAATTGCAGCCATGCCCCCCCTAAAGTTCATGCTTCAGGGTATGTGTGTTGTCCATCGAAATGCTAGCGTTTTGTTGACATCCCACACGCCAGGCGGTGACTTCACGAACCACAATGGAACCGGCGGAAAGTCCATCTACGGTACCAAGTTCGAAGGTGAAACATGTGTACTTTCTATTTAGTGATAATTATTGAATTTTCTTTTCAAGACGAGAATTTCTCCGTGAAACACACGAAGCCCGGACAGCTTTCCATGGCCAACGCTGGAAAGCACACTAATGGTTCCCAGGTGTGTCCATGATAATTGACCATTATACTCATTTAGATGTCTTATATGATCTGGATCGTTAGTTCTTCATTACTACGGTGGCGACCTCGGTATGAGACCACACGGTTTATACATCTAAGACTATATCTGATGACATTTCAGTGGCTCGATGGAAAACACGTCGTATTCGGAGAGGTCGTCGAGGGCATGGAGGTAAGTTGACCAAATGGACACACTCTTTTACTCTTTTCTAACAATGAGTCAAGGTTGTGACTCTTGTCGAGAAGCAGGGATCTGCATCTGGCACTACGAAGAGCAAGATCACCATCGCCAACTCGGGTATCTGTTAGATTCTCTCATTAGACACACACAGAGAGAGCAGAAAGAAGATAGTTATGCATTTTAGTGATTCATGCTTCGAGTATGTACTAAGAAAGACAAATGTGAAAAATTGTTTCCATCTTTTTAAATTTTTTTTTCGATCTCCGCTTTTGGAGGTTGTGCGCTTCTCCTCGACCACGTCGGTGTGAAACTCATATCACGGTCTTTTGTTTCCTTTGTCTTCCCACCGTCCACATAAAAAAATGTTGTCCAAAGTTCTTGCTCTCTCTCTTGTGGCTTCTGCAGCGGCTCAAAGTATATTGTCAATTACCTCACCAGGCCCTAACACATGGCAAGTACTTTGCGCCAAAATGTCAAAAAAAAAAGAAAAAAAAACTCATCAACCCTGAATTGGCTATTGGATATTGTTTTGACAGGTGGGGTACGTACAGCCTTTTGCTGTAAAAAGTTGGCTGTGTATAGGAACTGACGTTTTATTGTTGTTGTCCCACTTTTTTGGATATGCAGTTTTGAACACGACGAACACACTTGCGGTAAGGGGGTTCATCATCAGCCGCGCCGTTATAAGCTCTTATCTCATGCGACGACCGCACACGTTATTGTAACATGTTTGTAGTGGTCGCCTTGCGATCCTACCACCCAGGCGTTGATTCCTAGTACGTTTTTCTCTCTCAATTTTTTTGGTTGACAGTTTGGAATTATATATACCCCTCTTACCAAAAAATTATTATTTATTTATTCATTTATATATTTATTTATTGATTTGTTTGTTTATTGACAGGCTTCAATGCTGTGGTAATGAACTCAAACCAGCAGATTCTCTCTGGCAATTTATCAATCGCTGGTGCCAGTACGTTTTCCTAACCCACATCTCTCATATTCCTATCATTGACGACCACCCCCCCTCTCCCCTCCTCCCCACTTCCCCGCGACACACTACCAGTACCCACGTTCGACTGCAGCTTCACGATAACCGCTCCCAATGTCCCCGCTAGCACTGGATACACAATGTTCCTGACCAACGCTTCCGACACTACTCAGGTAATTAATACACACTTTACTTTCCTCCAACTATTCAACTATATATATATCTGCCTATTTGCCCCCACATCCTTGTTAATCTCCTTGTTAATTTTATCTTATTCCCCTAAATGCAGGTATTAGCCAGCACCACCTTCGAACTGAAACCACCAAACTCCGCCTTCCCAACTTCGGCCTCGTCCAGCGCTGGCAGCTCTGCCACTTCTACCGGTGCTTCAGCGACAGCCTCCGCGAAAAGTGCTGCAGGTGCTACTACAGTTCTCAACTTCCAAGGCCTATTTGCTGCTGTAGCAGGAGCAGGAGCCGTCATTGGCTTCTTTTAAATCGTCGGTCGTTGGTTCAATTGGTCACACGTGGTTTCGTCGTGCACAGTGATATCTTTTTTTTTTCTATGTTACTCGTGCACATTTTTTTTCCCCCCATTTCTCTTTGACTTTCTTTCTGTTGACCAATCGGACAGTTTCTATACCGAACTCTTGGGGAGAAATTACTTGTCTCTCTTGCATGTTGTATGGTCACTTTGTGGACCTTTTTACACGCTCATTTAATCTACTACACTCCTTACCCAACAACATGCAATGCCTCAGAGAGTCAAGGAATTGGAAACCAATGCATTATGGCACACATTAACAAAATGCTAAACAATACAAATTAATAGTACACACAGCAATTCTCACTACCTAATTTTAAAATTCCTAGATGCACAAAACCTAGACATATCGACACGACTACACCATCGGTCCATGTGTCAATGATGGCAAGGAAGAGTACCAGACACATGATAGTCGGTCGAGGTGGCACTTTTTCACATACATTTGTCAACGAGATGACCTGTATTATATTATGACGGGATCGGGAAATATCAATGCAGGGAGCGCACTAGAATAACAAGACACACAAACGTACCTTGATAACGAGAAACACAGACTTGATGATACGAATCGGGCGACATGTGGCAAGCCAATGTGCTAATGATACCCTAGCGAGGAGTATCATCACTCGCGGAGAGATAGTTGGTGGTGCCGGAAGTGGCAAAAGGGGCGATTCTTCACTGGGCGATTCTTCCTCACCAAGTGCTTCATCAAAAGATGGGGCGCTTTTATCACTGTCCGGTGGTGGTGGTCTACGCACGACGACCGGTGGTGGAATAGCATCAGAATGGGGTCTCGGAACAAAAACCAAAGAAACACGATCTTCGGGTGAGCTTTCTCGTGTTAGAGGGTCCAACTGAGAAGCAAGCGACACACCACACCCAATCAGCAAAGAAAAATTTATCCCAGAGAGAAACATTGGTGTGTGCGTACTTTGCCTTCTCTAAGCACAGAAAGAATCTGCTCGCAGCTCGGTCGCATGCGCGGGGTAACAGTGAGCAAGCCCTGGAGCAATATCATAGCGGCTCGTGGTAATCCTCGACGTTTACACGCAGCCGTCACTTCCGACGAAACTTTGAATCTACGAACACGGGTCAGCGTTGTATGTGTCATACAGCAGTTATTACCAAAATACCCAGGATAATTCCGTACTTCCTCTTCGAGTTTTGAGATGTCGCTGTCCTCTACATGATCATATGGAAGCCGAAAGAAAACAAGCATGTGAAGGATCATGCCGAGCGACCACATGTCTGCCTTGGAAGATGGTTGGTTGGTAACTGACAGGCATTCTGGTGCAGTATATTCCAGGCTAGACCCCAAAATTAGTACAGTTGCGCAATCATTCATTCCACGAGGCACTCACGTGCCAGTGAGACCATTCCCAGCACGTTGGGGCCTCACCATGTCTTGGTATGTGCCAAAATCAGATAGCATGGCACGCGGTCTTGATTAATATCCAACAGAAGTTAATCAAAACTCAGTACACCGTCATGAAGCAACCCACATTAATTTCCCATCATCCCATGTTAACAAAACATTCCCCGGCTTCAAATCAAGATGCAGAACGGCTTTGGAATGCTACGTCCAAATTGTATTGAGTGCTGGCTCCATGAAAGAGCGGGTTCTAATATTTACCAAAAATCCCAAACCGCACACAACATCATTGAGGATAGACTTTACCTCCTCAGCGCTCAATAAGTGAACTGCACGACCACGCTCAAGCTTTTGCTTCTCTTTACGCTGCGCACGGCTAAGGTCAGGACACGCCTGTGCCGACCGAAAGGCGCGAATACGAGCCGACCGGGACCGGAGCTCCTCGTCATCCGGCTGTCCACTTGGAGTATGTCCAGACGTTACACCAAGGCGTGCACGAATGAAGTCATCCAAACTTCCTCCTTCTGCCCATTGCATCAAGATACTGGAAGGGGATTAAGTTTATGAGGGGATGATAGGGAACAAACATGACATTGACTTACAATAAGGTAGGAATCGAGGGGCCAAACGACGAAAATCGAGCCGTTTCTAGCCATGCATGGTGATAAGTGATAATATTTGGATGATGCAATGTCTCCAATAGTCGGACCTGTTCTCGAGTAACTGGTTCATTTCACGATCACTTATTTTATGAATATTGGACCGACCTCACGTAGAGCATTAAGCAGATAACCATGGGACTGTCCCACCGCAATTTTCTTTACTGCAAACCGACCTACCATGCGTGTGAATCATCAGGCCTGGATTGACAGGGACATAACCTAACCAAGGAAGTTCCCATCCAGCATATGCTGTGAAGAATGTTCGTAAACGATTGAAGGATCAAGTAGTGGAAGAAAAAGAGAGAAAAAAAACTTTGCGAGTGGTTTGTTCTGGGTAGAAACTCACTTGACAAAGAAACACACTGCCATTTGCCCCCATACCTAATCTATGTTCCTCCTTAAAAAACGCGGCAAAGTACCCCTCCGCCAAAGTATCCGATGTAATCTTGGGAGATCCTAAAGGCGGTGAACTCGACGGTGAACTCGTTCTCGAAAAGGGAGTCGGTGGTCTAGAAGATTCATTCGCGACCTCGAGCAACTGAAAATAATTGTGTGCGCGCGATTCAAAATACTCATTACGATCAACATCCTCTTCTTCTCCTTCAGCGTCATTGTCGTACGGCCGTCCACACCGTGTACACACCGAACGTGGAGGCTTTCGGTTGAGTTCGGAAACGGCGCGTTCACGGATAGAGAGGGCGTGAGATGCGGTGTTGTAAAGGACTATTTGGTGGGAGGCGTGAAGGATAGGAATTAAATCCCGTGGCGGGGTCGATGATCGTCTCGCCGAGCTCAACATTGTCCAACCGACGAAATGTCCAACTGACGAAATGGATCGTGACTCTGACGTAAGATGGGCGGACCGGTGGAGCCGCCTCAAGTATCTCCCCAATCCTATTGTCCTCTCTAGAGAGCGAAGCTGTAAGTTGGTTCACTGTGGAGCGACTTTTTCGTTGCTTTAAATATTAAAAATTCTACAGTAATTATAATCCTTAAAAAGGTAGGTTCAGATAATTAAATTATTGTTTTATTTTACAGTCCTGTTGGTCTCAGCAAGTACTGCGAACTCCCTGGTGGTCTTGTTGTCTCACGAATTGTTAGCTGCTCAGCCTTTAATCGCCGCAAGGTCATAAAAGTTTGACTGCCACGCTAGTTTAGGTCTGCACTCCTAACTCGCTAAAAATAGCTACCATGACGACACGCCCTAGGCAAGGAACGAATGCACTCCCTTGATGGTGTGAAGTTTTGGAGGTGTGTGACCTCCAACGAGTGGAAACTGATCATATGATTGCGTCAGGCGAGGGTTCATTGGGGAGTCTGAATTTGAATAATATCACAAGGTCGACTCTCTCCACATTATATTGATATGATAGCAGGAGGAACGAGCCATCTTTTTTTTTTATAAGGCAAGTCAACAGGATGATCTAAACCACGGTTTTTTTGAACCGGTGGAGATGGTGGAGATAC
>QLPG01050294.1:0-10913 GCA_003314385.1 Gomphus sp. MG54 | reverse complement strand
ATGGGGTATTCTAGTCGGCGCCGCCGAGTTATCGGGTCCTCGGCACGTGTACTTGACAGCACCATTCCACACCTTTGGGTCTTGTCTTTACCATCCATATTGACAAGCCCCAAAGGCCATTGTTGCTCTCTGTGTGTGACAGTTAAGAGTCTCTAGACCTTCCCTGTCAACATAAATCTCAACCCTTCTATGTGGTAGAAGGTTTCTTGACTAAAATATAAAAGGTACGTAAAAACATCATAAAAGAACTAAACTAGATTTTATAGAACATCTGTGGAAATAATCCTACATCAAGGGTAGAATAATAGTTCACAAACATAAACTATTATTCCTACATGTAATTGACAAGTCACCTGCCAAGGCCCCCTCTAAACAATTCTTTTTGGACATCAACCCAGATAGGCATTAGCTTCCTGTCGTCTTGTCGGAGAACTTGACTAGACTTTCTTCACACCAAAGTTTTGTCACAGCTCTCGGGTTACCAGCTTACAGTTCCAAAACAGTAGTCTGATAATCAACTTAGAATTTGACCAGGCAAACCTCGCTCACTCTTCGCACTCTCTGAACTTTCATCAAACAACCTCTACAACCTCACTCTATCCTAAACCTCTGTCTAAAGTTAGGGACCAATGAGATTTGCAAGGTGCAGCACATAAGCTAAAGCCAATCCCCATGCCCAAACCTCAGCAAAGTTTTAACTCGCTGAGCTTTATGTGCTAAAAACCTTGCCGCTTGCATTCTTAACACTTTACTACACACTGTGCTTGACTGAAGTGTTATATCTTTAATACCAAGGTCTTGTCCAAGTTCTAAAACAGTAAGAAGGCCTTAATTTACAGGCTGATTAGAAAGCTAAACATCTAAACACCTTCCTAATAGGGAAAGTCTTCCAGAATCTGGTGGTCTGTGCACAAAAGGTCATGGAAGGTGCTAGAACTTTGTAGAAGTTCCTGGATCTATTTTAAGTTACTTTCCTCATTTAGTAATTAAATAGGCTTGGTAGAGTGGATTTTAGCATGTGATTAAGGGCAGAGGCAGTGCTGAGACACTCTAGTGTCTTACTATAATATTTGTATGAGACAGGGGTGTCTCAAACTAATATTTGGTGTGTTTCTATAGAGAAACTGGTAACTTGGCTCTGGACTTGAATATGCTGTGGTCCGATTAACTGGCTGGCAGAGCTCGAAATTCAGGCCAAACCTTCAGTGGTGAGCAATAAAACATGTATTGAGAGCCAAGAGAACCCTTGGGATTTATTGTGAAGCACCAGGAAGGTTGTGATTAGGCCTGTTAGTGGATATTTGAATAGAAAATGCTATTTTAATTAGCATCCTAGAGCTAATTAAGAGAGGATACTGGAGTACTGAAGGTAGACTGAATGTTTTTGTGGTTTTGCATGTTATAAAATATTTTCCATACTTTTCTACTGCTGTACTCCTAGCACTAAGAGATCCCCAACATCAGGAGTAACATCCTCTGCTATAAATAAGCCCTAGGTTACCACGGTATTACATGAGAGAGGGTACTGTTTTTGTATTTCTTTATTATAAAGTTTTTTGATATTTTTTCCTACACAAACTGGGAAACGATAGAGGAACTGAAATGAGGTCAGAAGTGAGGTGGATGAGCAGGAAAACCACTACTGTAAGCGGAAAGCAATACATAAGGTGGAGAATACTTCAGAAAGCAGGAGACGTTGTTGCTGTCTACACTTTGAATAATTTTCTGTATTACAATATCACTTTTGGTGGGAGAGTGAGTAAACAGTGAAGCGCCAAACACAAATACCGGATAACCAAATACTCGGGTTGCATGACCCGTCGACGACATTGAATTGAATTGAGATGTCAAACTCAAATGATATCTCAAACCATGTATTGCCGGAGGTGGCTGTGAGGCTCGAATCCTCGCCGCTTGTGCCCCTGAATAACCATCAGGACGACTTGGTCTCCGACCACAGCTTCAACATGGAGTCGCAGTTCTTGACAGTACTTGCCCCGCAGACTCCTTTCGCTGCGCCCATGCCCTTACAGAGCCGTAGAGAGCGTCTCCTCCGCATTGGAACAAGCTCAACTATCGATAGAAGTTCGCAAGGTTCGCAAGATCCCATGGAACAGACCGCGCTGCTCAGGAGTTCAACTGGGAATCTCAATCTTTACTGTTCTAATTCGTCCTCTACAGGCTCGAAATACACCACAGGTCGACGAGGGACTAATTCAGGACCGCCGTTCAGTTTTAACCCACCATCTCCGCACTTGACTCGCCCTCTCTCTTCCTTCTTTGGTCTGAATAGCCCCATTGCGTATGACACGCCACTCGAAGAGGAAGACATGACAGGTTCTGGAGAGGACAACGAAGCGACGAATGCGAACGGTATACGGGTGTGGTGAGTTATGTCATACATCTTATTGAACATCCTCCTCACACGTTTCCAGGTATTCGAGTTTCAGTTCCATCGACTGGCTTCATGATGTGGCAAGTACAGCTGCTTCCCCCCCCTTTTTTTTTTCCAAGCCAATCGGGTCTGATCTTCACAGATCAAAGACTCAAATCGCATTTTCCGTTTGCGTAAGCGCAAGTCTCTCCGAGGTCGCATACGAAATGCAGTGGATCGGAGCTTGGGCTGGGTCGTTGTCACCATAATCGGTTCTGTTTCCGCTCTCTTGGCTTTTCTCATCGTACGAAGCGAGCAGTGGCTATTTGATATCAAGGGGGGCCATTGCACTGAAGGCTTGTGGAGGGCCAGGAGCATTTGCTGTCCAACATCAGCAAAGACTTTGGTTGGTTTCCTAGATAGTGGTGAGGCGGTATGCAAAGATTGGCAGACGTGGGCCAGTTTCTTCGAGGGCGGTCATATGTCTGAATTTGGCTTTGAGAGTTGGGCGATTGATTATGTATGCTATACCATAATAGCTGTAGGTGTGGTCTTCTTCATTATTTTGTGAACTGATTGATGTGCGGTGTAGCTACTACTTGCATTCTCGTCAGTGTCGTTGACAATTCATTTTACCGCCTCAACATCCTTTTTAGGGAGGAAAGACTCGGGTGTACTTTCTCCGTCGTTTTCTCAAGAACATCAGAAGCTGTCGCGGAATCGCAAAGTCATGTATTTTGTAAATAAACTGTTTCCTGTGACATGCAGGCTCTGAACTCAATATATTCTTACAGGCTGCTGGCAGTGGGATTCCCGAAATCAAGACAATATTGTCAGGTATATAAACCGTTGTTCATGTTAATGATGGTTTATCGTGTTTATTACTCAAGGGTTTGTGATCCATGGATACCTCGGAGGTCGCACGCTTTTTACGAAGGCCGTAGGGTTGGCACTCTCTGTTGCATCTGGGCTATCCCTCGGTATAGTTTGAGTTACGTTTTGCCATGCATCCTACTCATGTCAATGCGGTGAGTGCAGGAAAGGAAGGACCCCTAGTGCACATAGCGACATGCGTAGGAAACATTGTCAGTCGGTACTTTTGGAAGTATGAGACCAATGAAGGTAAGGTGATCAAGAATTCTTATCTGTGTAATGATGTATTTTCCCATGTTCAGGCAAACGTCGTGAGATCCTTAGTGCAGCCAGTGCCGCGGGTGTCGCCGTCGCCTTTGGCTCACCGATAGGTGGCGTTTTGTTTAGTTTAGAGGAAGTCTCGTACTTTTTTCCTGCAAAAGTCTGTTCTTGCTCGCATATCTTCTGAGATGTACGACATGCTCACAATACTTCGAAAGGTGATGTGGAGAAGGTACAATTGGTCTTGCAAGCCATTTTACTCTCTAAACCTGCAGACAGCTTCTTTTGTGCCATGGTCGCAGCTGTTACATTACGACTTCTGGATCCCTTTGGCACAGGTAAACTGGTCCTCTTTCAAGTCACATATGACAAGGTTTGTAGGCTTTGTTGGACTTGTTATATTCTCAACTGAAATTGCTTTAGGAATGGCATGTCTTTGAGCTCGTCTTTTTCGTTGTGATTGGAGTATTTGGTGCAAGTTTCTTTGTTTCAATTTTCGAAAAATGGAATGAACCGAGCTTTATAGGGCGTGTATGGGGCCTATTTCGCGAAGATGAATTATTGGTGGAGCAAGAATATTCGAGGTAAGACTTGGCTTCGGACCCATCCTGTTTACGAAGTACTCTTGGTACCAGAATTTTTGCATCCTACTTCTTTGGGTAATTATTCACGATTATATTACAGGTTACTCTAGTGACCACGCTATTATGTTTTCTCAACCCCTATACTCGTCTTGGGGGGACTGAGCTAGTGTACAATCTCTTCGCCGAATGCCACCGAGGGGACTCACATGAAGGACTTTGTCCCAACTCCCCAGGCGATGTCGGTCCTCTCATCAATACGATCGGCGTCGCAATGGTCGTGAAAGGCCTACTTACCATCGTCACATTTGGCATTAGGGTTCCTGCGGGCATATTTATACCGACCCTTGGCGTGGGCGCCTGCTTTGGGAGGATTGTCGGACTGCTCGTGCAGTATTGGCAGTGGAAAAATCCGACGGCAGCTATCTTCAGCGTCTGTCAGGCTGACCAGAACTGTGTGATCCCGGGTGTGTATGCGATGGTATGCGACGAATCCCATCTTTGACAGGTGTCAAGTTCTCTTCTCACTCTTTCTTGTACTAGGTTGGCGCGGCGGCAGCTCTGTCTGGTGTCACTGTAAGATCTTTTGAAGACTCTGATGCTTCATAATTCGATTTCATGACTACATATCTAGCGTACCACGGTGTCGTTGGCCGTGATCATGTTTGAGTTGACGGATACCCTGACTTATGTCGTACCTCTGATGCTCGGTGTCCTTGTGGCTAAAACTATAGCCAACGCACTCGAACCTAAGAGTATCTATGAACTTTGTATTGAGTAAGTTCACACATCCCTCTGTCTCCTTATTGATATCTAATGGAGATTGTACCAAGCCTCGCTCAACTCCCATACCTTGATGGTAAATCGGAGCATCTATGGGGTGGCTTGCAGGCAGGTCATGTTGTAAATAAATTCCTTTTTACCTGCCCTTCATGGAATTCTCACGATTTGTATTCGGAATGATCCAGGTCGTTCGAGATGTGGACATCATCCGCACGGATAGAGCGAACACAGTCAGGAGCCTCAGAGACCAACTGCAAGATGCAGTATCATCTGGATACGGCGATGGGGGATTCCCCATCCTAAGAAAGGAGCGCGAAGGCTTGAAGGTGCTTGGATATATCGGAGTGAATGAGCTCGAATATGCCTTAGGTGAGTCTTGGGGCATCAGACCATCCCACCGGATCGATTTGGAGACTCTTTTATACATATCCCCCCTAGCTATTGTCGCAGATGACGCAGACGCCATCTGTCAATTTCAACCCGCGGGAGGTCCAGTGCGCGATACTACATCGTCAGTATCCTCATTCAGGGAGTACGCCACCGGTCTGGATCCGTTCGACTTTACAGTGTACATGGACTATGTCTGTCTTCATCATTCGTGCTGCCTGTTTCGTCGTCGTCTAAACTTGCCTCTTTCACCTTTATATGCAATTTTCTACATAGGCTCCCCTGTCCGTGTCAACTTACGCGCCTCTAGAACTCGTGCAGCAATTTTTCGTGAAACTAGGAGCGCGATATGTTATTGTGAATAATGATGCTGGATTTTGTAAGTCGTGGAGATCGTCTGTGTATTGTGAATGCTGACGCGCAGGCAGTCGAGGGTGTGATTGATAAGAAACAGTGGGTTGCATTCCTTGCGGAATTGGACGAGGACAGAGCATTGTGAACGCGGAAATTATGCTGGAGGAGAGTGTATAAGCTATACTCATTTTATATATACCTTGACGACACTGCGACGATCTATACTGTCATTTACTGTATGCTCCCGGATAACGTGGCTGCCGGATTATTTCGCATTTGAAGGTGACCGGACTAGAGCGTTTGCATATAATAATTATCTGATAATCCCGAATGCGTTTTGATGTCTCACAGGCCCACCATGCACTGTTGACAAACCAAAATGCTGTAATTGCCAAGGCAATCATGCCACCTGGATCTCTCCTGCCCAGCTACAAAATCCACAATTGAAGCTCAAACATGTAGAGAAGAATACACCACAGGACTCTGGGTATACTGCAACTACTAACAAGACAATTAGACTGACCTAGGGAATGGCATGGGTTAGGCCAACCTGATGGCAGGGAAAGTCTATAAGACTGTTAACTGACACACACAATAACAAGTGCCTTTGGGGCTTGTCAATATGGATGCTAAAGACAAGACCCAAAGGTGTGCAAAAGTGCATCATTATGGGCACTTATTTTAAGTGACAGAGAACAGAAATGCAAAAGTGAAAAGTGCAAAAGAGAAACACAAGTGCAAGAACAAAACACAAATATAGGGGAATAAAATCATACCCTAACACTTTGTACACTTTTGGGTCTTGTCTTTAGCATCCATATTGACAAGCCCCAAAGACACTTGTTGCTGTGTATTGACGTTAACAGTCTTATAGACCTTCCCTGCCATCATTGCCCTCTAGAACATGCAATGGCAGAGGCTACCCAGAGCATGGGATTTGACCTGGTTAGCCTGGATGACATGCATTCACATGAAGACTGGCTGGTGTGGGATGCATCCATCAAGCAGGAGCTGGACCAGCATGCAACTCTACAGATATGGGACCTTGTAGGCCCCCCCCCCCAAACAGCACCAACATTGTTGGCAGCAGGCTTGTTTTTTTGCTACAAGCATGATGCAAGCGGTAAAGTTGTAGCCTACAAGACCAGGCTTGTTGTGCAAGGTTTTTCCCAAATAGAAAGGATAGACTATAACAAAACTTTCTCTTCCACCGCCAAACTTTCCACCATCTGCATCATTGCTACCATAGCAGTCAGGAATGACTGAGAGCATCAGCTGACCAATATCAACGGTGCCTACCTCAACACCCCAATTATAGAGATGGTTTACATGCACCAGGCCAAAAGCTATGAAGTCCCTGGACAGGAACATCACATCTGCCACCTCAACTACATGATCTATGGCCTCAAACAGTCAGGGAGGGAGTGGTACAATATGCTATGTGGCATTTTGTATAAGTTTGGGTTTATGTTGAGCATGCTGTATTCCACAGGTATGCTGGCCAGGACACCCTCATCATTGCCATAGATGTCAATGATCTGCTGGCAACTTAAAGGTCATGATCTGCAAATTCAAGGAAGAGTTGTGCATTATCCTCAAGATCAAGGATATGGGGGATTTACATTAGCTACCAGGGATAGAGGTTAAATGTAACTGTAAGCTACACATGCTCTGGCTCTCACAGCATGCTTACATCAAGAGAATCCTCAAGTGGTTGAATCTATAGGATGCAAACCCCCTTAGTATGCCACTTGACCCTCACTACAAACTCTCCATGTTACAATCCCCATCCACCCCTCGCCAATACAACAATATGTACGATGTGCCCTACAGAGAGGTCATTGGCTCCCTCATGTATGCAGTGTTAGGCACATGCCCAGACATCTCATTTTCCATGTCCTTCCTGGTGCAATTTATGTAGAACCCGGAGACGGTGTACTGTGAAGCAGTCAAAAGGGTATTTTGCTATCTTAAGGGAATGGAAAACACTTGCCTCATCATTGGAGGGGCATAAAAAGGCCTAGAGGCCTTCTCAGACATAGACTGGGCCTTTGTCAGCAATAACAAGAGCTTCAATACTTAGGAGCAGAAGAGGGAAATGAGCAGTGCCTGGTGCAAAAGGCGTGTATACTGGTTTGCACTGTGTCATGTCATAGCAAGTTAGCATGCGGTCGATGTAATGAGATTGGTCTATGGTTATCATTTTCTTTGAGTGATCACGTGTGATGTGGATGCCTAAGAAGTGATTTATCTCCCCCAGATCGGTAATCTTGTAATGTGTCCCCATTTTTGCTTTAAGGTCATTGACAGCAGTGAGGATGCCAATGATAGCAATGTCATCAACATAGACAAGTACAATGGTGGGGTAGTCCCCCTCATCATCATGCTTGATGAATATTGATATGTCACCAGCGAGGTTCTTTTGGAATTCGAGCATGCTGAGTGTGTCTTGCAGGTGGGCATGCCATTGTCTTCCTATCTGTTTCAAGCCATAGATAGCTTTTATGAGTTTGCATTCTTTGCCTTCTTTGCCTTGAACCGTGAAGCCCTCAGGCTGGTCCATGTACAGCTCTTCATCCAAGTTGCCATTGAGGTAGGCTGATTTGATGTCAATCTGGTATATTTCCAG
This sequence comes from Gomphus sp. MG54, assembly GCA_003314385.1. Taxonomy (NCBI): domain Eukaryota; kingdom Fungi; phylum Basidiomycota; class Agaricomycetes; order Gomphales; family Gomphaceae; genus Gomphus; species Gomphus sp. MG54. Next base: position 2,671 of record QLPG01050294.1, on the reverse strand, counting down.
GTCAAATATGGCTGTAAGTGATAGGAGCAGTCTCAATGAGTCAAGCCTTGCGACAGGTGCAAAAGTTTCTTCATAGTCGATGCCAGCAGTCTATAGAAAACCCTTGGCAATGAGGCATGCTCTGTGTCGAGTGATGTTTCCCTGAGTATTGCATTTTGTCAGGTATACCCATTTGCATTTAACTGTGTGTCTGCCCTCCGGTAGGTCTGTTAGCTCCCAGGTTCTGTTCTCTATCAGGCACCCAATTTCCTCCTTTATAGCCTGTTGTCATAGCTTAGCTTCTGGGGAGGACATTGTGAGTTTATATGAGGTCAGGTCCCCTGTCAGCATGATGTCTGTCGTAGCTAGGAATGCTGAGATCTCATTTGTCCATATAGCAGGAACCCATCAGTTTGCCTTGTCTGGGCTAGCATTCATTGGGTCAGGGTGTAGGGACCAGCTGACGATTCATATTGATCTGCTTGGAGGAGGTTAAGGAGATTTTGGAGGTGGACCATGTGGCAGTGAAGGCTTAGGTGGCAGTGGTTATAGTGGGTTGTGTTCAATATCCTCGTTGTTGCTCTCCAGTAGAGCTAGTTTGACTAGTTCAGGTAGTGATTGTGGAGGTTGTGAGGGGATTGAGCTCAGTTATATGGGTGGAGCTATTGAGGTGTGAAAAGGATATACGGTTTCCTTGAAAACAACATCAGTGGATACTATTATCCTATGTGAGGATAGTTCCCATAGTTTATACCCCTTTGTAGAACTGTCATATCCAATGAAGACAAATTTCTTTGATGTGGGATTGAATTTTGTTTGCTGACTCATTGTGTGTATGTAGGCTAAAACATCCAAAGGTCCTGAGGTAACTCAGGTCAGGTGGATGTCCAAGAAGGCATTCATGTGAGAAGACATAGTTGGTTGTATGTGATGGTGTATGGTTTTGTATGTACGTGGCTGTGGTGACAGCACTCTCTCAAAATCCATTGGACATTCCTGCACTCTAGAGCATGGCATGGGCAGCTTCTGCGATTGTCCGGTTTGCCCTCTCAGCAACACCATTCTGTTGCAGTGTGTGCAGTGCAGTGAGCTTGTGCTTTATTCCTTATTCCTTAATGTGCTGCTTGAACTCCATTGATAGGAATTCCCCCCTGTGATCTGAGCATATGGCTCGTAGCATACCTTTGTAGTGTGTGGAGACAAGTGTGTGGTATTTTTTGAAGCATTCGAAGGCATAATTCTTCACATTCAAGAAAAAGACCCACTTGTACCACATGTAGTCATCCACAAGTATGTAGTGGTAGCTGTCACCCTGGATGGATTGCGTTCTCATGGGGCCAGCAAGGTCCATGTGAATGAGGTCAAAAGGTTGAGTGCGGTGGTGAGTCAAGGATTTGAATTTTCACCATGTGGACTTCCCTAACAGACAGCCTTTGCATGTGGATAGTGCATGTTGCGATGTCAGGTCAATCTGATCATTAATCCATTTAAGGGATGACCAGGAGACGTGACCAAGGCAAGCATGAAGGGTGTCTATTGAGATGTTTGTTTGTGCTGAGTGGATGGAAGGTGATGTGCAGCTTAGTGTGAGCCAGTATTATTACCTGGTAAGCTGCCCTTCTGTATACCGCACTCCGTTTTTGCTAAAGATCACTTTTGAGCCTTCAAAAATGATAGAGGTGCCTTTTTCTCCTATTCTGAGTATTGAGAGGAAGTAGCCTCCAATGTCCGGTGAGTTGAGTATATTTTAGAGTTCTATTCTCTTCTCTCTTCCATTTACCCATGTTTTTGTCACGATTGTACCAGTACCAATATAAGATACTGCTTTCTTTTTGTTGGCTAGTATCAAGCTTTGGGTACTGACGGACTTCGGTACTGCCGAGGGGTGTTATCAAAGGATCGGGCGGACTATGGCCAAGTCCTGCAGGCTAAGAGTAGTGGCATTGGGTTCAATGTACTCATGCATTGTGCCCTACTTGCCGTGTGTGCCACTGGTTTTGCAACAGGCAGGTACTTAAGAGGATGCTGGTGATACCGGCCCGAGTCGAGGACTTTACAGAGGGGAAGAAGGTAGAAGGGCCTAAGCCTAGTCGATACCCAGAATAAGGAAATATGTACATGCATGCCCTACTTATATAGGTTAAGAAGTGACATGTTGTTATAGCCCATGCCTTCAACAAACCCACACTAACCCCCACAACCACCCACCTCTGTTCCAAGACCTTTCCGACCAAAAGGATGAAGGTGTTGACAGGGAAGGTCTAGAGACTCTTAACTGTCACACACAGAGAGCAACAATGGCCTTTGGGGCTTGTCAATATGGATGGTAAAGACATGTATGTAACAAAGTAACTACTAACCTTTGGGGCTTGTCAATATGGATGCTAAAGACAAGACCCAAAGGTGTGGAATGGTGCGTCGTTATGGGCGCTTATTTTAAGCACCAGAGCACGCAAATGCAGGAATGAAAAGCATGCAAGAGAAACACAAAGGTGTAAGAATAAAACACAATGCAGGGGAATAAAAAATCATACCCCAACACCCCCCCCTGATGAGTTACCACTGCAAAACTCACATACGCTTTTCAATCCCCATCAGTTTCCTACACCTCTCCACTTTAACTTGTTGACAGGGGGAAGGTCTAGAGACTCTTAACTGTCACACACAGAGAGCAACAATGGCCTTTGGGGCT